>CAUYQG010012620.1:0-23903 GCA_963574415.1 Tarsius wallacei | reverse complement strand
GGAGTCTCACTCTGTCACCCAGACTGGAGTGCAGTGGCCGCTCCCGGCCACCGCAGCCTCGACCTGCTGGGCTCCGGCGATCCTTCCGCCTCAGCCTTCCGAGTAGCTGGAACTACAGGCGCACGCTACCACGCCCGGCTGATTTTTGATTTATTGTAGAGATGAGGTCTCGCCAAGTTGCCCGGGTGGGTCTCAAACCTGCAGGCTCGGGCAATCCACTCACCTCAGCCTCCCAAAGGCGCGGGATTACAGGCTGAGCCACCGAGCCCGGATGTACCTCACATTTTTAAAATAAAGAAAGAAAAGAAAAGATGACCCAGTTATTTGCAAGACTGGCCTGCAATAATCACGTGCTCTCCTCACCGCCTCTCTTCTCCCTTTCCTTCCAAGACAGTGATGGGAAAACTCTTTATGAAATTGCCTATTTTACATGTATTGGTGTTTGGATTTTTTGGTCTGTATTTATCGAGATACAATTCACATACCATAGAATCTGCCCTTTTAAAAGGTACACTGTTTGGCTCAGCCTGTAATCCCAGTACTTTGGGAGGCCGAGGCAAGTGGACTGCCGGAGCCCACGGGTTCGAGACTCACCTGAGCAACTTGGTGAGACCTCATCTCTACAATAAATCAAAAAATTAGCCGGGCATGGTAGCATGCACCTGTATTTCGGGCTACTTGGAAGGCTGAGGCAGAAGGATCGCCAGAGCCCAGCAGGTCGAGGCTGTGGTGGCCGGGAACGGGCACTGCAGTCCAGTCTGGGCGACAGAGGGAGACGCCAACTCAAAAAAAAAAAAATGAAAGGTACACTGTAGTGGGTTTTAGTGCACTCACACATCTGTGCAGCCATCACCACTACCTGATTCCAAAACATCTTTATCATCCCAAAAAGAAACTTCATTCCCATTGGCAGTCACTCCCGCCTCCAGCCCGGGCACCCACTAAGCTATTTTCTGTCTCTAAAGATTTGCTTATTCTGGACATTTCATATAAATCGAATCACTCAATATGTGGCATTTTGTGTCTGGCTTACGTCACCGAGCATAAAAATGTTTTCGAGGTTCATTGATATTGTAACATGTATCAATATTCATTCCTTTTTATGGCTGAATAATATTCCATTGCATGAATATGCCGCATATGTTTATTCATTCATCAGTTCGTGGACCTTTGTGTTGTTTCGCCCTTTTGGCTATTACGATAATGCGATTTTGAACATTTGTAAAAAAATTTTTATTTGACATGTATTTTCAATTTTGGGGCTACACGGCTGAGAGTGGAATTGCTGGGTTACAGGTAACTCTATGATTTAACTTTTTGAGGAACTGTCAAACTGTTTTTCTTTTTCTTTTTTCTTTTTCTTTTTTGAGTTGGAGTCTCACTCTGTCACTCAGGCTGGAGTGCAGTGGCACGCTCATGGCCATCCCAGCATTGACCTACTGGGCTCTAACGATCCTTCCACCCCAACCTTCCAAGTAGCCGGAACTGCAGGCGCATGCTACCACACCCGGCTAATTTTTGATTTATTGTAGAGATGAGGTCTCGCCAAGTTGCCCTGGCTGGTCTCAAACCTACAGGCTCAGGCAATCCCCTCGCCTCGGCCTCCCAAAGTGCTGGAATTACAGACTGAGCCACCAAGCCCAGCCCAAATGGTTTTTCAAAGTGGTCATCCCATTCTACAGACCCACCAGCAACGCATGAGATTCCAATTTTTCCAAATCCTCATCGACACTGGTAATTAGCTGTCCTTTTAATTAGAGTCATCCTTGTGGGTGTGAAGTTGTGTCTCATTGCGGCCTTGATGTGCATTTCCCTGAAAACTAACCATGCTGAGTTTCTTTACCCCTGCTTTTTGGCCATCTGTATACCTTTTTTGGAACAATGTCTATGCAAATACTTTGCCCATTTTAAAATGGAGCTGTCTTTTTACCACTGTGTTGTAAGACTCTATATATTCTGGACGCTAGACATTTGTTGGATATATGATTTGTAAGCATTTTCTACCATTCCGTGGGTTGCCTTTTTCATGTCATTTGAGGCACAAAGTTTTTTCATTTTGATGACATCCAATTGTTCTAGTTTTTCTTTTGTTGTCTGTGTTCTTGGCATTATATCTAAGGAACGATTGCCTAACCCAAAATCATGAAGATTTACACCCATGGGTTTTGTAGTTTTGGCTTTTCATGTCAGTCTATAGTCTGTTTTTTGCTAATAGGTCCTTTAGCACGTGGTCAACCAGTTGTGCCATCATTGTTGAAAAGATGAGGTTTTTTTCCTGAATGAATTGTCTTGACACTAACACAAGCATAGACAACCCTAAATCTAACTAATAAATGGGAGAAAATCTGGATTTGTTTTGAATAGACAAGAAAATGAAACTATGTGAAAGAGAAATATGGGTAAAAAAAATCTTAGGTGGGGAGAGATTTTTCAAAGCATAGAGCAATGGGATATATGACAAGTATACGATTGATAGATGTCATGTCTCACACACACATTTAACCTCTTAAAATTAAAACAATGAGCTTTGAAATTATTTGCAGTGACTTATATATCCTTAATATAAATATAATGTGATATATATTCTTAATCAAAAAAAGTTTTTAGAAATGAACAAGGAAAACATACTAAAATTCCAGTAGAAAAATGAACAAAAACATGGAAAGATAATCCAAAGAAGAAATACTGCTGGCAATAAGCATTTTTAAAGGTACAATTTTAATGACACTGAAAGAAATGCCTGTTAAAATAAGATATCACTTTTACTTATCAGAAAGACCTTAAAAGAATATGACTTCATAAGGGTATAATGTGAAACACACTATAAATTAATGTATAAATTGATGTCAATAATTTTCTACAGCATCTTATGTATACATATACACACATCAATATATACTCATAAATCTATATTTTATTTTCACATAAAATTGAAAAATGACTACCAACCACTGTGGAGAAATACCAGCACAGTGATTGTAACTGGACAGTATGTGTGACTGAGACTGAGTTTACTTTCTTCTCTCTGAGCTTCCATACATGAGAATAAAATACTTTCCAAACACGAAATGTTAGGAACATTTCAAAGCAAAACAAAAATTCACATACGCCAGCGGCCCCACGAGGGCACACTCTGAGTGTTGTGCTGTGTTTTGAGTACAGTCATGCAAAGCATAATGAAGAAATTTCTCATGGAAAAAAAGAATAATTATGGGAGATTTTTACTATTTTTTTTTTTTTTTGGAAATGTATAAGGAATTCTCCCATAATGGTGAAAAGCCTCCCTGTAAATTAAGTTCTTTTGGGCTTTGAGAACCTGAGGTTGGAACTTGAAGGAAGAGGGTTTGGCGTTCCCAAAGTGGTGCTTCTCTGTCTTGAAGTCTGTCCTCAAGAAGCCTAGCAATGGTCTCCAAGCCTGGACTGCCTGAGGGGGCTGGAGGGTCATCCATGCCCGATGCCGCTGCAGGGACTAACTGTCCTCTCTGAGGCGTCGTCTCCTCTCTCACAGTGATAACACAGCCACTCTCTCCTTGGGCCTGTCTCAACATTCAAACCCTTGCAGAGAAAAGGACCTGACTGGTTCACCTGGTCCTCACTGTCCAGACTAAGTCTTCTTAGAAACCACTCTCTTGACTGGGCTCGGTGGCTCAGCCTGTAATCCCAGCACTTTGGAAGGCCAAAGCGAGTGGATTGCCTGAGCCCGTGGGCAACTTGGCAAGACCTCATCTCTACAATAAATCAAAAATTAGCCAGGTATGGTGGCGCATGCCTGTAGTTCCGGCTACTTGGAAGGCTGAGGCAGAAGGATCGCCGGAGCCCAGCAGGTTGAGGATACCATGGCCGGGAGCATGCCACTGCACTCCAGTCTGGGCGCCAGAGTGAGACTCCGACTCAAAAAAAAAAATAAACCAATACTCTCCCAACACACATTAGCCAATCGCCTAGGGCTAGAGGATCCAAAGAGGCCATTCAGAGGCCTCCTTTCCTTTACAAAGCCTGAGACCAAGATGATGTCCCTTAGAAAGGACTGGGGAGAGGAGGCCTATTGGTCTCTGGGGCATGGCAGTTCTCAACTATTTGTGGGAGGCCATGGAAGGGCAGCATTTCCTGGAGTGAGCAACCCTGTGTAGTTACTGAGACAACGGGTTTGGAGTCAGAGAATCTGGTTCACATTCAGGCTCAAGCCCAAACTGAATGACCGTGTGCAAGTTACTTAGCTTCTCCTCTAAGCTTCGACCTCCTTGTTGGTAAAATGGGAAGATTAGTTAAGCCTGTTTGATAGTATCATGAGGACTCAGAGGGTGAGCCTACGTTCAGCACCTAGCACAAAGCCTGACACACATTAGGTATGCAGCCAGCACTCACTGATCTCACTGCGGTTGTGGGTGGACAGCAGCCGAAAGGGTCGGGTCAAATGAATCTACCAGCAGACAGGAATGCAGTGTCTATTCACCGCCTCCTAATGTGTTCATTTTCTCCTCCGGATCTTTGCTAATGCCTAGCACACAGCAAAACCTGACACTGAAAAATGTTTAGTAAAGAGAGAATCTGTGCTCCTCTGACAACTTCACTCACAAGAAGTGTGTTCTCCGAATTTAGCAATATGATAGATCTCAAGTCCTGGTTTCATCCTTGCTGTTGTTTTCAACTCTTGTTGGTAAGACTGCTGCTATTGGTCATCTTATCACCGGACTTTCTCTCCTGTGTGTGTCAGGCCCACACCCCAACAACTGGCTAACAGACAGCAAACAGTCCATCTTTCTAGACACAATAAACATTATTTCAGCCTTCTAATAGTATTAAGGTTGCGTTTATCAGACAAATATTTTTAAATATATGAAAGCAAAGTCCTGCACACAGACGCAGCCTATAAATCAATATCAAGCTCTGAGGGGCTAACATTTTGATGATGTTGAGTATTAACAGACATCCTTTGAATCATATTTGATTATCTTTAACAAGGGTTCTCATCTGTCTTCCAATCAACCTATTTAAATGGATTTCTGCATTCTATCAACATATTTCCTGCAGCTCCACCAAGTAGAAATTCATTCCTTTGTGTTCATAAGTATCCCTCCAGAGGCTCTTCTTTCTTTCTTTTTTTAACTTAATTTTGTTTTATTTGAAAGATGTGGGGTGCAATTCAGGATTAGGTAGATACATGGTCACCATACAGGTAGAGTTTAGGCTTCCCTTTGGTCCCCGCTTCGCCTGGTTTGAGATCAGGTACGCTTATTGATGTCATGTGACCCCCCTTCCCTCCCCTGGCAGCATCCTTCTACTGCCAAACCCTGAAGCTCCTCTTTCAAAATGCACATCCCTGAGCAAGGGGTGGCATCATGTCCTGAGGGCCTAAAACTCTGACATTATCTCCAGCCAAACTTATCTTCCACTTACAATCAGCTTTTCTCTAGCACCTACCTGGCAGAAACCACGGAATCCAAAGCCACGGTCTCATCTTTGTCACCCTCTTCATCCTCTACAACTAGCCCTGAAATGCGACCCAGTGCCCTCCCTTCCTTCCTTTCACCCCTGCTTCTGCTAACCCCAACCCCATGGCTGTCAAAGGGAGCCCCCTAAAGCCACATGTCACCACGGTACTCCCCTGCTTGATATCACCCGCACCTCTCACGGTTCCCAGGACAGAGTCCACACTGCAGCCTGGCCTGCCAGGCCGAGCAGGAGCCATCCTGGCTTACAGCCCCAGACCCTGTGGCGTGCCCCCTCCCCAGCCCCACACTCCAGCACAGCCAGCTGCTCCGAGCCCCCTGCTACACTCTCCCATTCACCAGCTGGTCCCTATGCTGCTTTCTTCTTAGCTCAGACACCACTTCCTCCAGGAAGCATTCTTGGATCTTCAAGTGCCTTGCTATGTGCACCCATAGCATTGATCACATGGTTACTAACGTCCTCTTTACTTGTCTCTCTCTCCCATCAGATCAGGGACTAGTCTATTTCATTTGTGAGCCTCTCCGGGGCTTAGAATGGTACCTTGACCATAATAGGCACAAAATAACTATGTATTGAATGAATGACACATCCATGGCCTATTAGGCCAAATCCTTTGCCCTAGACTAGTGGTTCTTAAGTATAGTGACCGCTTGTCAAAAAATTTTTTAAAAACTCCAAATCCACAGAACTATAATAACAGTTGTGCAATTTCACCAATAGAAATAATAACAGCAGGTGGTATAATAATAGTAGGTTATACTTTTAAGGTCTGTTAATTAAGAAAATACATAGTAACCAAGAGCTATATTGAATCCAGAACACTGGAATACATTTATTTATTTATTTATTATTTTTATTTTTTAAAACTCCACTCTGTCGCTCAGACTGGAGTGCAGTGGCACACTCCTGGCCACCGCAGCCTCGACCTGCTGGGCTCCAGGGATCCTTCCACTCAGCCTTCCAAGTAGCTGGAACTACAGGCGCTCACTACCACACCCGGCTAATTTATTGATTTATTGTAGAGGTGAGGTCTCGCCAAGTTGCCCACGGGTCTCGAACCCGTGGGCTCAGGCAATCCACTCACCTCGGCCTCCCAAAGCACAGAATTACAGTCTGAGCCACCGAGCCCGGCCTGAAATACATTTATAATTCATCAATCCCAACGTGGCCACATATATTCAAAGGCTTGGTGCTAAGTAGCCTTTTCAGGTCTCTGCAACCTCCCTGAGGTACCCCTCGCCCATGTTGTAGCCTATAGGGGATGAGGGTCCTACAGCAGAGAGAAAGTTCCTAAGGATGAGATTCTTAAGCAGAGAATCTTAACAAAGCTGGGGCCTCAAGTTCTCCCAATTCATAATTTTGCCTGGAGATGGGCTTGTCTTTGAGGATTAATGAGCACTAAGAATGATGCTGACAAGGAGGCATAATAATGGAATCAGTATCTGGGAAGCAAATTCATTCCCCCAAAACATGGTAGCTTTTACTCCAGCGACTGGCCAATGTTAAAGACTACTGCTGGCCGGACACAGTGGCTCATGCCTGTAATCCCAGCACTTTGGGAGGCCGAGGTGAGAGGATTGTCTGAGCCCACGGGTTTGAGACCCGCCTGGGCAACTTGGCAAGACTTCATCTCTATAGTAAATGAAAAAATTATCTGGGCATGATGGCACGTGCCTGTAGTTCCAGCTACTTGGAAGGCTGAGGTGGAAGGATTGCCTGAGCCCAGCAGGTTGAGGCCGCGGTGGCCGTGAGCGTGCCACTGCACTCCAGCCTGGGTGACAGAGTGAGACTCCAACTAAAAAAAAAGAACGACTGCTGACGCATGGAATTAATCAACATCTTTGCCCCAATTCCTGAGAGTGGAGGGAGGCCGGAGCCCAGTGAAGGTGTTTCTTTCTACTTGGCTTCCAACCTTACTAACAAACCCACAGTGCAAGGCAACTCAGAATGGATGTTATGCCCACTGGGCGGTCCCTTGAAGAGAGATCAGAGGCACCCATGAACTCCCATCCAGCCAGCTCCACTGTCCCACCAGGACTCTCCCTTGCATGGCCTTCACCAAAGGCTCTAACCTCCACCTGCATCCCTCTCATCTCCGTCTTCTCACTGATCCTTTCAGAATACACTTTCCACCCTTCAATAGCTTCCCATTGCTCTTGGGAGCAAGATGAAATCCCCACCTCTGTCCCCAAGGCCCCGAGGACAGCACCCTGCCTACCTAACAGCCTCATCGTGGCCACTCCTTATCTTCAGTCCCTGGGTCAGGCCTTCACAGATGCTCTCCCCTTCACCCAATGTCCCTCCGGCCCATCCCTTTACCTAGCAGTCCCTATCTTTCATCCGAAACTCAGGCCCAGCCTCACTTCTTGGAGGAAGTTTTTCGTGACCCCACCACTAGCTCCGTCCCCCTCATTATACCCACCTAACACCCAGCACTCTGCGCTAATCCAGCCCTACCGGGGTCAAGTTCGAGCTGCCCCAACTCCAACCCAATCTGGACTCTGGACAGCCACGTGTCAGGGTCTTCTGTCTCCAAGTGGAGATCCCTTTTGCTGGCACCAACGGCTTCATCGCGACCTTCAACATCAAGCCAGCCAAACTTTGTGGAGAAAGTTTAATCCTTTCTCACGGCTCTTACCCTCGGCTTTGGGATGAGAAATAAAGTCTTCCTGCCTCTGCGGCTGGGATCAGAAGCTGAGGAGCTCTGACTCTGATAGGACTTCCAAGCAGTAAAGTACAGCAGCATAGAACCCCAAATGTAAAAGTCTCTCGCCCGTACCTCTCAGCCACCAGCCCTCTCCCCAAAGGAACTTCCATCAAATATGCCTTTTGTGTCCTTCGAGGGAAAAAAGAAAAAGAGCACATACTGTTACCGCCAAAGAAATACATATGCAAATAAAGACAGGCACACAAGTATGCATCCACGTCCTTTTTCTTTATACCAAATGTATTCTGATATATTTTGGACTTGGAAGGCGTGGGTTTAATATCATACTTAGCCCCTGGTCTTATGTCTTTGCCTGTTTCTCTATAAGTGCTGCACAGTATTATATTGTATGGCTGTGCTATATGCTTAACTAGTCTGCCATACAACTATTTAGCCTGTTTCAATTTTCTGCTCTTACAAAAAATGCTGGAGTGAATATTCTTATGACACGACTTAGCGTACTTTTGTGACTATATCCACGGTGTAAATTCCCAGTAATCGAATTACTGGGTTAAGAGGGTTATACATTTCTAGTTTTGATAGATGTTGTCAAATTGTTCTTAAAAAGAAAAGGAGACTTACCACTTCTGGCAACAGGGTTTGAGGGTGGGAGATAACCCACACCCTGGCCAACACCAAATACTGACAAGCTTTTCAATGTTCGCTTATCTGTCCACCGAGAACTGGTATCTTACCTCATCCCTAATTATGAGTGAGTTAGCCATGTTTTCATATGTTTACTTTTCTGTAGGTTTCATGTTCATATCCTTTTTGGAGTCTCCTCTCCAATTATTCAATGTGATTGTGTCCTAGGTTTTTGTTTGTTTGTGTTTGTCTTTTGACTTTGTTTGAATCGTTTAATGTTCAGAAATTCTTGATTTTAGATTTTGGCATGCTGCATAAGAATGTTTTCCTTGGCCCCAAATTATATACATTTAAAAATCAATTTTAAAGTGCTAGACAATTGCTCTGGGCTGTGTTAAAGATTCAGCCAAGTGAGGGAGGGCACACCTCATCAACAAGGGTACCTGCAGAATGAACATATTTATACCCAACCCTGAATTGTAACCCACACCTTTACAATAAAACATCTTTTTAAAAATTGAAAAAAATAAATAAATAAAGTTTAGGTTCTCAAACAAAACAAAACAAAAAAAGATTCAGCCAAGATTTATAGTCCCTCAGCTCCCTTGAGTCATCACAGCTTTAAAAAAATGCTGACAGTTGATCTTCCTTTTGACAGTCCTGGCTGGAATTTTCCCTACTCACATATTCAGCCAAAAAAGCCAATATACTTGAGTTAATTCAATTGATTTTTTTCCTGGTTCCAAAGTCCTGCCTGGGTTATTGATTATTTTTTAATATCCTTTATACAACCTGAATTGAAGAAGACATCCCTTCAATGCAGACATTCAGGTTTAATTAAAATCCTGCTCTTAAACACAAGAATCCATTTGAACGCTTTCCCTAAAGCTTCTGGAGAAAATGGCTTCCTCGATTGTCTTTGGCCTTTTGTGTGCTGTACCTCCAACTGACCCATTCCTAGGAGGTTGGGATTTTTCTAATGGCCTGTGAAACAGTTTATACTGTGTGTGTGTGTGTGTGTGTGTGTGTGTGTGTGTGTGTGTGTTTGGGACAGAGAAATGGGGTGAGCCGCACAAGTGACTATTAATGAAAACTAGCTGAGAGTGATGGCTCATGTAGTCCCAGCAATTTGGGAGGCCAAGGTAGGAGGATTGCTTGAGGTCAGGAGTTCAAGACCAGCTTGAGAACATAGTGAGGCTCTGTCTCTATACAAAATTTAAAAATTCGCTGGATGTGGTGTCATGCACCTGTAGTCCCAGCTACTCAGAAGGCTGAGGTGGGAGGATCGCTGGAGCCCAAGAGTTCAAGGCTGCCATGAGCTATGATCACACAACTGCACTCCAACCTGGCAGCAGAATGAGACCCTATCTCAAAAAGAAGTTAAGAAAGAAAGAGGAAAGGAAAGAAAGAGAAAGGAAAGAAAAAAGAAAGAGTGTACGCCTGAGAAAATTCAGTGCTTCTAAATCTTCCATGTCATGGGACTTTTCTCCATGATTTTAAGTAGTGGTACTTAAAGTTTTGCAGTTTATAAAACCTCTCACGTAGTCCAGCCCACTGCCATTTTCCATAGCATTATTGAACAACTGTTCCTAACTTTTCATATAGAAAATGGAGGCTCAAGGTGACAGAGGGCACAGTCCAAAGTTGTACAGCCAGGTGGGACTAAGCCAGGGTGCGAATCTCTGCCTTTTGACTTTGAGTCTACTGGTCCTTCCCGGGTCTCACTCTCCTACCTAGCTGATGCTGCCTTTCAGGTAAAGAAAGAGCTATGGCTAAATGCAATGCTTTCACTAAAACAATCATGTGCTCAAAGAATGACGTGAGTCTAAGGAAGCTGGCCTTCAACCTCCAACATGAGCTGAGCCAGGTCAGTGAGTTAGAGGGTCCTGCAGACTCCTGGGAGGCCATGGGGAGAGGGTTGCAACTAGAATACAGGACATCTAGTTACATTTGCATTTCAGATAAACAATGAAGAATTTTTAGTAGACGTATGCCCCCCCCAAATAATGCATGGGACATACTTATGCTACAAAATTCTTTGTTGTGTATCTGAAACTAAAATGTATTTAGGTGGTTCCTGTGTTTTGCTTGTTGCATCTGGCAATCTAATTGATGAAAGATAGTCTGTCGGTGGATATGATAAGATTTGTGACATTGTTGGTAGGAAGAGGTACTAGCTGGGCTGCAGTAGTGACTTCCCAATATAGAAATAAAATCACTTGGGATCTCATAGGCAAGGAATACTTTTGCCCATTTTTCTTGGTACCAAATCAAAAAGTTAATACAGTATGTATCAAAGTCTTTTTAAGCTAACAAAAGATGTGCACAATTATTTATCTATGAAGATGGCCATTGTGTTGCAGGCTATGATTTTGAAAAAAAGGAAGCACTCACTTTACTTCAAAATAGGTTTGGTGAATAATAAATTCAGCCAATGGGACACAGTGAGTAAGTAGAATCCTAAGTTTTTGTGTGTGTGTGTTTTTAAAAGCAGGATTTATTGAGAGGACAGAAAAACATCCACAGTGGGAGGGGACCACAGGGAGTTGCTGCCAAGTTATTTTTTAAGAATGTTGACATAGCTATTCCTTGGCATGAAAGTACGTTGAGAATAGAATATTACATGAAAAATACAGGTTGCTAAAAATTACCATACTTTTGCAAAACAGTTCCCTGTTGTCTATTAAAGCACACTCCCCACCCTTCACCCATGCTTTAACATCTCATTTGGATGCCTTTAGGATCTAATGGCATCTTCATTTGCTGTGGCCAGGTGGCAGACATGATGTAGTTGTCATTGGTGTGCACATGAGCGTTTGGTCATTGCTGGTCATGGCATCATTTCAGTTGAACGTTCTGCATTTTGGTGCAACGCATTTGAGTCTGCCATTGAAAAGCTCTCCAAAAACTACCCTATGATTCAGCATCGAAATGAAAAGTTATTTTGTTTTCAGGAAGGCATGAAAACAAAAAAGAAGGGACTAAATTTGATCTTAGCGATTCAAATGTTCTTTTTGTCTTGGAGAAATAATCACAGTTTTATGTTTTCTTGCAAAGCAACAACCAAGTGCTTTATAGCGCCCAAGAAGGAAGACATTCACAAGTGGACGAAAGGTGCCGTGTTTTGTCCCTGAGAAACGTGCACAAGGATTGCCTGTCATAGGCCAGTAAGGCAACTCTCTTGTTACCGGCCCAGTTGAGTAGGGACAGAGAAGGCTGGGGGCAGAGCTACGGAGGAGAAACCCGCCCAGCTCTGAGGATTGCGACTGCCAGTCCAGCCCTACTAAAACAAAGAGCAGGGAGAGTCTGAGAAAGCCCCACGTGGTGCTTGGGACTCCTGGCTGTCCTTCTCAAGGACCAAATCACCTCTGCACAGTAGGAGGAGGAATGGTGGTGACAGAGGTCACAGATGGGCAGGTATGGTGCCACCACTTAGTATATCTGTTATCCGGAACTTGTCCTGGTCACTTGGAAGATGGGAACAGATGGGAATCTTTGTGGCTCAGACCAATGCCCAGATTGGCCCTCAGGGCTGACCCCAAATCTCTGACCTGAGGCTCCTTCTTCTCCAGCAAAGTGAGGAGTGGGATTTGCAGCAACCGGAGTCTACAGTCCTGGATGCAGAGTAGGCAAGGGCAGTTTAAGGACTCAGCCTGTGGTCTCTGTGATGATAAACCATTTCACGCCCCTCCACCAATAACCAGTTGAGTCTCAATTCTTCCTCTGTAATGCCTGCCTAATAATAATAATAGAAATAATACTATTTATGGAGTTCTATGTGCCTGGTACCCATACTTTTTATATATATAATATATGTTTCTCATTGAATATTTAACAATCTCGTTTAATATTTACCATGATCATGGAAGGTAAGTATTATTATCTGAACTTGACAGATCACAAAACTCGGGCTCAAGTTCACTCAGCAAGGAAAGGCAAAAAAAAGATCCAGACCCCACGATGCCTGGCTCCAAATCCCCTGCTCTCACCCACTGCTCAGAGCGAATTTTTCTGAACCCAAACCCCTGGCTGCCACCTCTCCCTATCTCTCCAGTTCCTCTAACTGTTCTTTACTCTTGTTCCTTGTACTACCTCCTCTGTCCCCTCTCAACCTACACACCACGCAGACCATCAAAGAGCTGCTGAACGTTCCTCCATTGCCCTGTGTTGACGCCCACGATCCCCTGTGCCCACAGTCAAGCATTCAGCCTGTGTGACTCCTGCAGTCCTCATTAGCCTCCTATAATGCCCTGCGCCTCCCATGACCCCTTGTGTCTCCCATGATCCTCTGTGCCTCCCATACCTCTTGTGCTTCCCAGAACCCCTGCACCTCCCATGACTCACTGTGCCCCACGTGATCCCCCGTGCCTCCCATGAGCCTCTGTACTTCCCATATTTCCTGTGCTTCCCATAATCCCCTGTGCCTCCCATAACTCCCTGTGCTTCCCATGACCCCTTGTGTCTCCCATGAGTCCCTGTGCCTTTCATAACTCCCTATGCCTCCCATGATCCCCTGTGCCTCCCATGATCCTCTGTACTTCTCATCTCTTGTGCTTCCCATAACTCTCTGTGCCTCTCATATCTCTTATTCTCCCCATAACCCCTACATCCCCCATAACTCCCTGTGCCCCACATGATCCCCTGTGCCTCCCATGATCTTCTGTACTTCCCGTATTTCTTGTGCTTCCCAGAATCCCCTGTGCCTCCCATAACTCCCTGTGCCTCTCACGGCCCCTTGTGTCTCCCATGATCCCCTGTACTTCCCATAACTCCTTGTTCCTCCCATGATCCCCTGTGCCGCCCATAATCCTCTGTACTTCCCATAATCCCCTGTGCCTCCCATGATCCCCTGGACCTCCCACACCCTCCGGGCTCCCATGGTTGTCTGTGCCTTCCACGGTTTACTGTGCCCACAACAGACACTGCGTCCTATGTGACTCCCATGTCCCTGTGCCTCCCACAATCTCCTGTGCTCACAGTTAGCAGACAGAGCCCCCAAGGACTGCCTTGGACCCACGGTTCTCCATGGCCGACCGACTTCTCAGCCCTTCTCTGCCTTGTCACCAAGGGACCCTTGGACCTGTGCTAGTGGACCGTAGGGCCTGGCCTAGACCCCGAACGGGGTTAGGACCGCCTTTTGCAGAGGGCTGGCTAGGGTGCTCTAAGACCCCTGCTCTGGCCCTGGAGTCCCACCTCTGCCGCTCACAGAGGTGTCTATGTGCATGGTGCTCGAACACCATGTGACTAAGCGATCCCAAGTTCCTGTCCCCTCAAGGCTCCTCAGGTCTTGCCTCCTGTCTGATGACAGCATTCAGCAGGTCTTTGTCTTGTGGTCTGTGTCTTGTACTCAGCGTAGATACTGCTGGACCGGACTTGGGTCTTGGCCACACTAATCCTCCCGGCCTGGCATTTGGACCTCACAAGGTGACGGAAATCAAGGTGAGCCAAGGGGGGAAGGGGGACGAAGGGGACAGCATACGGTTTCTCTCGGGAGTCAGGTGTGACATCAAGACCACTGATCAAAGAGCCAGCTTGGCATCGGGCTCAGTACATTCTAGAGCAATCTGTGGCTGTGTAACAGAGGACAAACCACATGCCGACATGCCAATTTCACTCTCTGCCCGACTCTAAACAAAAGGGAAACAAGAAGCAACTGCTGTCAGGACAGAAAGCAAATAAGTTAACTTGATGTTTAAACCGTTGTTTACTGTTTCAATTCAGGGTGAATCTTGGGCTGAGTCTATCAATGGCTAAGGGTGCCAGGTAGGGACTTTGAAGACGAAATGACTAGAGCAGAGAAATTTGTGTTGGAAGGTGCTAACGGATAGACCTCAGGGGGGACCCAGCGTGACAACATCTCCCTATGCAAGGCAGTTGGGGACAAGGCAATGGGGTGGGGACAAGGAGACAAGGGGAGGAAAATAACCTGCTGTATAAGATGGGGGAGCGTTTCCCTAGAGAACGCTCCAACAAAGTAGACTGAGCAACACACTCAGTGGATGGGCACACAAGCCCCAATCCATAGGAGAAACACCCGCCAGGACCATGCTCAGACTTCTCAGCCTAATGCTGGACTTAGAGGGAGGCAGAGGGGACATGATCGCGGCGACCAAATAGCTCAGAATTTCCTGCCAAGTCCCCAATTCAAAGACACCATGCAAAGATATATGTTGCATTGTGAACTATTTCACATAACTGATCTTGGCCTTCAAGAAAATTATAGCAAGGCTGAGGCGGAAGGATCGCCGGAGCCCAGCAGGTCAAGGCTGCGGTGGCCGGGAACATGACATTGCACTCCAGTCTGGGCGACAGAGTGAGACTTCAACTCAAAAAAGAAAGAAAGGAAGAAAATTATAGCAAAGACTACCAGCTTGGGTTGTGTTTGAGGTTGTGCAGAGTTTGTTGTTCCTTTCACCCTTCAAAATCTAGATTACTTTGGGATTGTTCTGAGAAGTCTCATGAAGCTTCTGAAAAGGATGGTGGGGGGAGGGATAATTCTGTGACACTAGCCCAAGATCTGGTAGAGAGACACCGAAGATAGAGTGTGAACAAATGAATGGCTGCATCAACTAAGTCTTTCCTTCATGCGGCATTTCACAAAGTGACCTTGCCTTTCCCAAATGACGATAAGAGAGGGGTTGTAGTCAGAATTCCTCTGAAGTCACAAAGGATTGGAGGAAGAACTGGGATCGGCCCCTTTCTCCTGAGGCTCTCAACCTTTGGCCTGGCTGTCAGGTCTCTGTGCGAAGGGTGCCCTAGTAACAAGACACCTCTCCCTTCTCGGGAAAGGAGGCCCAGAATTTTGCTGCTACAGAGGTCTGTTCTCAGGGTCGCTACACAAGCTCTGGGAGAAGCCTGCTTTCTCCCTCATTCTTGTGTTCGTTTGGCGACAATATGCTCCAGGTGACAGGAGAGTGGTTTGTAGAGCACAACGATAGAACATCTAGATGGAGAACATGGTATCAAATCGTCTTCAGAAAGGTAGACCTCAAGCCCTAGCTTGACATGTTGTGTGAGCAGTGCCTTTGATCTGTTTGTTTCCTTATCTTATAACTGAAGCAAGAATAATTCAAGGTGTTGTAAGGATTTACTAATAGTAGCACTTAGCTGTGTTCACCCTGTGCCAGGCACTGTTGTAGGCTTAAGTATATCAATTCTTTTAATCTTCAATGTGACCTTACAATGCAGGTACTACTATTGATACAAAGTTATAGACGAGGAAACTGAGGCACAGAGAGCTTTAGTATCTTGTTCAAGGTCATACAGCTAATAAGTGGGAGGGCTGGGGTCTGAACCTAGGTAATCTAGCTCCAAGGTCAATGCTGTCAACAACTAGACTGTAAGAGCACTGTCTAAGATATAAAGGGGAGGAGAGAGTAAGAGGCATTCAAATGACCGTATTTCATTTCTTTTCAAACAACCTTTTCCCGCATTTTAACATCTCTGCAGTCTGCAGAGGTCTTATTTGAAGATGTCTTAGATTCAATTAATTATGAAATGAACTTGGGGTAGAACTGATTCCTAAATCATCATTCCAATTCCGTTTCCAATTCCTCTCTTTACTAAAAATAACAGCAATTAAAACAAAGTATTTCTTTTCCGCCGTCTGTGGTTAGTGTATAGTCAAGCACATCCTGGGACTCTAATGCCAAAGGAGTGTGAGCCCTTACGGGTCTGGGGGGCCACGTGCCTCGTCCGGCCACCTCTCCCCTCTCTCAAACCATGTGAGCCTCGCAGGCCCTCTTAACTGTTAGGGGACATCTCCGCGCATGCGGTCTCGTCTGCCTGGAAATGCTCGTCCCTCTGGTCGCCTCATGGTTTGCTTTTTGAAATCCCTCGGCTCTCTGCTCAAACCCCGTGGGGGGATGGGGGGCGGGGAGGGGTGGGGAGAGGGCCCTGGCTACTCACACTAATTTAACTTGAGTCTTTCTCCAAAACTCATGATTCCCTTCTTTGCTCTTCTTTATTTTGTTGATTGTGTGTCTTAGGACGCTGGATGTGAACTTCAGAAGGGAAGGCCTTTCTGTCTGGTCATATTTGCTTGTTTGTTACTTTTGTAGCTATATATCCTTCATCTGGAATAATGTCTGGGCGTGGTGGCCCTCAACAAATATTTCTTTTCTTTTTTTTTTGAGTTGGAATCTCATTCCGTCGCCCAAGCTGGAGTGCAGTGGCATGCTCACGGCCACCCCAGTGTCGACCTGCTGGGTTCCTTCCGCCTCAGCCTTCCACGAAGCCAGAACTACAGGCGTGCGCTACCACGCCCAGCTAATTTTTTGAATTATTGTAGAGATGAGGTCTCGCCACATTGTCCAGGCTGGTCTCGAACCCATTCAGACCAATCCTCTCGCCTCGGCCTCCCAAAGGGCTGGGATTCCAGGCTTGAGCCACTGCGCCCAGCCAACGAATATTTCTTGAATGAATGAATGAGAACTCATTGGAGAGTCTTATTTGGTGTTTAAAGAGGATTCACTCTGAGAGTGATTGCTCATCCTCAGAAGGGGAAGGCCATGGAGAGAGGGGGGCCCAGTGGGCGGCTATCGGTGAAGCCCAGTTTCTGCATATAAACATTAGAAATGCAAACATTCCAAATTGAACCTCAACCTTGCAGGATTCAATTCCATCTCCTCTATTTTAAAAAAAATCTCTTCTTCATTTTATTTCTTAAAAAGTAAAAAGTCAGTTTTAAAGGCAGCTGAGGTAGAATTGTGGGATTTGCCAGGGGAAATGTGGAAAAGATTCCTCCTGTCTCTGAAATTCAGAATCCTTGCAAGTACCATGACCAGAAATTTAAAGAAAATTCTCTTTAAATTGAGCATTCATCTTTTCTAAATGAAGGGACAACTGTCACCACAAAACTGCCCCAACTTTCACAGACCAAGATAAGCTGATGAAAGTGACCTAGATGACACGGGCTGAGGCGTCTGAGGGTGAGAGGGATTTGTCCTGTCCTTGAAAGAATGTCTTTCTTTCAAAGGGCAAGTCAAAGCCAGCATGGTGGCTCATGCCTGTAATCCCAGAACTTTGGGAGGTGGAGGCGAGAGGATTACCTGAGCACAGGGGTTCAAGACCAGCCTAAGCAACATGGCGAGACTTCACCTCTACAATAATTAAAAATCAGCCAGGCATGGTGGCACACGCCTATGGTTCCAGCTACTTGGAAGGCTAAGGCGGAAGAATCACCTGAGTCCAGCAGATCGAGGCTGCAGTGACTGTGAGCATGCCACTGCACTCCTACCTGGGTGAGAGAGTGAGGCTCTGACTCAAAAACAAACAAAAAAAACAAAAACAAAGGGCAAGACAAGGGGAACGCTGAGGAATCTATTTCACTTTAAAGGAGAAAAACTGAAAATAATTCTGAAAGGAAATATGATTTCTAGCCAGGCGTGGTGGCACGTGTCTGTAGTTCCAGCAACTTGGAAGGTGGAAGGATCGCCTGAGCCCAGCAGGTCGAGGCTGCGGTGGCCATGAGTGTGCCACTGCACTCCAGCCTGGGTGACAAAAGTGAAACTCCAACTCAAAAAAAAAAAAAAAGAAATATGATTTCTGTAACCAGGAGAAGCAAACCGAAAAGTACAAAATAAGCAACCACAAGCAGTGCTGACACTGCAGGACAGTAATGTGGTCTTAAACAGAAAAAATCAGGTTGATACCATAGTCACTGAACAAAGCTGGAAAGCACAGGGCCTTGGCGATTTCCAGAAGCCCTGTGGATGTTTTTCCCATCTCAGGATGCATGTCTGAGCTTTTACCACATGAACACATGGGCCAGTCCCTCAGCCCTCAGGAGAAGACTCTGGTCTTTTCTCCCAGCCTGTGTGTGGGATTATCTCAGGTGGTCTGAGGCAACCAGGGAATGAACTTTGTTCTCGTGGAAACTTAGGGAGCATAGCAGGACCAAAGAGTGAGGGTAACTCTTTGGGCTCATTTCTTGAGATCAGTTCTTAGGCAAGAAAAAGAAAAGCCAACGGTATAGTTTGCTTTTCATTTCTTTTTTTTTTTAACCCCAAACTTTAAGAATCTTAGAAAATGCAATGCTTTTCATTTCTACCTGAAAAGAAGTATGATAACGAAAAGAATGTTCAGGATAGTATGACAATACCCGCTAAAGTAAGGCAGCCCATCTCTTCGAATCGTCATCAACTATGACCAGAATGACAGACCTCACTTTGGATTGCATTTATCACTGGAGAGGGTAACACATAGTTGCCTCTCAAAGCTTAAGAAGGCAAAATGGAGCCGGGCTCGGTGGCTCAGCCTGTAATCCCACGCCTTGGGAGGCTGAGGTGAGTGGATTGCCTGAGCCCGTGGGTTCGAGACCTGCCTGGGCAACTTGGCGAGACCTCATCTCCACAGTAAATCAAAAATTAGCCGGGCATGGTAGCACGTGCCTGTAGTTCCAGCTACTTGGAAGGCTGAGGCGGAAGGATCGCTGGAGCCCAGCAGGTCGAGGCTGCAGTGGCTGGGAGCAGCCACTGCACTCCAGTCTGGGTGACAGAGTGGGACTTCGACTCAAAAAAAAAAAAAAAAGAAGGCAAAATGATGAAATGGCCTGGGGAGGCAAAACAATGACCAGAGACATTAAAAATGATAGCAAACAATGGAATGCATTTAGGACGGGTGGCAGCCTCTGATGGCTGTTCATGCTGCTGTCCAGATGTGCATCTGTCTTCACTGCCAGACTGTGGGCTCTGTTTGCCTTTTTCCTATTGCGTTACCAGAGCTTAGCAGATAAGGAGGGGCTTAGTAATAATTGCTGGTGTGAACAAATAAATAGATTGTAACTACGTCAGAAATAACCAGTTCAAGAGGAGAATGGAATTGGCTTCCAAATATGGGTCAAGAGCTCTGAGTAAGATGAGCCAGGGATGTGTTTAATTTAATAGGTTCATATGACCGGGTGACTTTTCTGGCTCTAGAAATCTAAGGAGGTGACAATGTAATGAACTGTCGTGGAAAGAGTTAAACAAGTTTAAACCTGGGTTTCTGAGGGGGACTGTGTCCACCAGGTGACCCGCCTACCTTGCCCCTGTGGCCTCCATGGCTGCCTGCCGGCCGTCCCCCCCACCCCCCTCCACAGCAGCCGGGGTATGTTGGGCATTCCAGCCTTGCAGAGTGTCTTTGACCAAAGGTGATGCTGACTTAGTGGCCTAAGGTCGTGCCCTCCCGCCCCCGAATCGATGATTTAATGTGACTTATCAGAAAGAGAAAGAATTGTTTACTTTTAAACCCTGGATCCCATAAAGGGAGAGAGCAAAGGCCTAAAAGTCACAGAAGCTGTGGAAGGCGCTATCCTGCAGGCCAGAGAAGGAGCCCGGGCTGAGAGAGGACCAGAGGCGACTGGGGTAAGTGCTGCTCTCCCAGGCGCCGGCCACCTCCCTTGAGGAGATCAAGGAAGTAGTGAATGAGACCCAGGGTCTTTGGGGTGGCCACTGACTGAGAAATGACTCTGGTGTTGGAAAAGTCTCCTTACAGCCTCCAAGCAACAGGAAGTACTGAACACACTCTATTTGGCTTTATCTGCCACGATTATTCTGTTTCTTCAGAAAGCTTGAGGGAAACTGGAGACTTTCTTGAAGGTCCCTCTCACCTCTGTGGAGGGAAAGAATGAGACCGGGGGGATACTTAGAGGCTGTGTGGACTTTTCTTTCGGCCCTTAGAGTGGCTGTACATTCAGCGATTTCCCATAATGATCTGGTTTAACAGCAACACCAAAGCCTTCAAACAAAATTCCACCAGTAGGCTAACTAGAATCAGGTTTATCTGACCAGAAGGCTCGCCCTTGCCCCATGCGGCAGGACAAACACACAGGCAAAATTCACTATGTTTTGTTCTTATACTTCTAAAATACCGACATTAGAGTTGTTCTTTGGGCATGCCTCTGTCCAATTCACGTCAGCAACACTGAAAATAGCTGGACACCTGCACAGAAATGAAACTGGTCCTTAGGAGTCCCCAAACCGCAGCAATTCTCTTTTTAAAAGAGTCCATTGGGGCCCCAACTTGTTTGAGAATTTGCCCGATGATCCTCAGAAGTATGTAACACTGGCTCCCTTTGTCACCTCGGCTGTCGCAGCCTAAAAGAATCAAATTGATGCACTTGACACATTTATTTTAAAGACAGTCAGTGTGGATTTGGCATAAAGCAGCATCTCCATTTATCATTTGCTTTTTACAAAGTCTTCTTTTCGGTACTGATGGGTTAGGTTTGCAGCAAGGTGACACTTCACTGTCCCCAAGGCACTCTTTTCTCAGCCCTGTGAGGTTGGCCTTAGAAAGTTCTTAGCCCCTGGGAACAAAATATTAAAGCAAAGACAAGCTGCCTGTGCCCAGATCTGACCTGAGAAAGAATAGGGAGTGCTGTGATATTTCTGGTACTTGTAAGTTGAAGGCTCTTGCTAGGAGCTATGGTACACACAGAATACTTACCAAGTGATGACCTGCCAGAGGGTTAGGCTTTGTAAAGTCTTCACCTTTAATGACCATTTTCCCTCACTTATGAAAAGAAACACAAGACATTAAAAGAGGAACAGGCCAAGTCTAGCTGGTTTTTCACACTCATGGGATCAACAGGAAAACTGCATTCTGAATTAACCTCAGCAGCTCAAAATGACTAGAGATTGTCACAGCTGCGAAGGTGAGGGCAGGAAGACACAGAAATTTTTTTTTTTTTTCTTCCTTTTCAGAGACTGGGTGGGGTGGTCTTGCCATGTTTCCCAGGCTGGCCTCAAACTCCTGAGCTCAAGGGGTCCTCACACCTCAGCTTCCCAAGTAGCTGAAACTACAGGAGAAATTTAGATTTAATGAACAACCATTTGGGAATGCCTAGCACTCAGCCTCTCTTAGGAAGAGCTCAGGAAGTAAGGCACAAAGTGAGATGGTGGGAGATTTATGTGGATGGGATCAGAGGTGTGGGGAAGCTGGAAGACTCTCCCAAATCATTTTCTAAACTGTGGAAACTTGTTCTGGCATTTGGACAAGACATCCTGATTAATATCCAACATTTTGCCTAAGCACTATTTTTTTTTTTTTTGCAGGAAATAACAGATGCTCTTACCCAACTAGCATATAAACTTTCTATTTGTTATTAACTGGTACCATTTAAGTTCAGTTGTCAATTTTGAAAACACTAGACCATAAGACCTGTGAAACCTGCAGAACAAGAAATAACTATGCGAATTTTAAAAGCATTCAAGAGTAGATCCTGGCATTAATCGCTTCTAATTTTTTCCACTAGCGATGATATATTATTGGATGGCATTTGAAAAAAGGAAAACATTCTTCTCGCTTGTTTAAACTGCTTTATTGACAGAATTTAACCACTCCTGCAGAAACAAAGATGTAATAAAAGGTGATAACCAGTTTAGCAATGTTTAAAAAGTGTTCACGGGGCAGAGAAAATAAGTGGCATTCGGTATAATATTTATTGACTGATGCAGTAATACCATAAAATTATTACACTACATGATAAAGTATTTCACTAACGATTTGCCAAGAAATTGAGGCTCGTCTCTCAGCCAGTACTAACTGGCCGAATGGTCAAGTAGGTGCCAACCCCCGAATTTCAGAAGAGTGTTTTATTAAGGAACCAAGAAAAAAAAACTGCTTAAAAGTTTTAAAATTCTCATTATTTTTCTCATTACAAAGGTACTACAAGAATCACAGAAATTAACAAATTGCACACAAAAGGAGAGAAAAACGAAACCGTAATTCCTCTACTCAAAGATAACCATGGTTAACGTTTGATGTTTTTTCCCAGGCTTGTATACATCTTTCACAGACAGGGGCAACTACAGTGTACATTGTTTAGCAAACTTTTTTCATTCAATAACATGTCTTGAATCTCTTTCCAAGTCTATGACTGTTTTTCTACAGAATCCATTTAAATTACTATGGCTGGGCATTTGAGTTGTTTCCAATTTTACCTTTACTAACACTGTGAACAAGCTCATGGGTAAATCTTTCTATAATGCTTGACTTTTTCCTCGAGATATGTTTCTGGGCCGTAGAAACGGAGGTTTATTTGCAGGAAGGAGTTGGGTAAGATTTATCTGCCACGCTTAACTCCCTCCTCTCTCTTCTTCTTCCTGTGTACTCTTCTGTCTTTTGCAGATTATTCCAAGCCAAAAGCCAACAGAGCCCTCATGGCGAAGCAGAGAGTACACAGACATTGCTGGGAGGCCCTGGATGTGAGATGAGCCCCGGCCCTGGCCCAGGATGAAGCTCTCCAAGCATGTCCTCCCAGAACCCTGTTAACGAGTGAATTGTTCACCTCTCGGTGATTCTTCCCAGCTGAACTAAGAGATTCCTAGAGCCTCTTGTGATGGTCGGCAACACCCCTAGCACGACCAGGAGGTAGGGATTTCTGATCTAGGGCCCCAGGAGCCTGGCTGCCGAGTCAGGGAGGAGGGGAGAAAGGAAAGTACAAGACAGTCCCTCACACGCCTGTGTCCACCGCTGGGCTGCACCGGAGGGCTGAGGGTTTGTGGTGGCGACGGGGGCCACCTGGAATTCTAGAGTTCCCAGTCATTCTCTTTGAGTCACACAAAACTGCCCGGGTGAAAAGTTCACCTGGAGAAACCCTGATTAATGTGAGGCCCAGTGGCACCCGCTTCCTGCTCCCTCACACAGGACACATCCCTGTCCAGGGCCATGGACAGGATCCCAAGGACGTCGATCCCTGGGTGGAAGAGCAGCTAATGCACAAAGTGAAAAAGAAAGGTGGGGAAAGAGGCAGACTTCAACACCCCAACCCCTTAGAAACAGAGCAACGTTCGTAGTGTGCTAATAACCACAGGTCTAGCTCGAAGAGAGTGATTTCATGGCGTCTGCATGTGAACAAGGCACATTTTTCCTGAAAAACGCAGAAGGGTTCATTTTCAGCTGTTGAAGATGGGTCCGTTTCATGGCTAAAGCAAGGCTCAGCCGGGCTCGGTGGCTCAGCCTGTCATCCCAGCACTTTGGGAGGCTGAGGTGAGTGGATTACCTAAGCCCGTGGGTTCGAAACCCGCCTGGGCAACCTGGTGAGACCTCATCTCTACCATAAATCAAAAAATTAGCCTGGCATGGTAGCGCGCGCCCGTAGTTCCAGCTCCTTGGAAGGCTGAGGCGGAAGGATCGCCGGAGCCCGGCAGGTCGAGGCTGCGGTGGCCGGGAGCGG
>CAUYQG010012619.1:0-15125 GCA_963574415.1 Tarsius wallacei | reverse complement strand
CAGGTATGGTGGCATGCACCTGTAGTCATAGCTACCCAGGAGGCAGAGGCGGAAGTCTTGACTGAGCTCAGTGGGTCCAGGCTGCGGTGAGCCATGATTGTGCCCCTACCCTCCAGCCTGGGGACAGAGTGAAACCCTGACTCTAAATAAATAAATAAACAGCCGGGCTCGGTGGCTCAGCCAGTAATCCCGCGCCTTGGGAGGCTGAGGTGAGTGGATTGCCTGAGCCCGAGGGTTCGAGACCCGCCTGGGCAGGCGAAACCTCATCTCTACAATAAATCAAAAAAATTAGCCGGGCGTGGTAGCGCGCCTGTAGTTCCGGCTACTCGGAAGGCTGAGGCGGAAGGATCGCCGGAGCCCAGCAGGTCGAGGCTGCGGTGGCCGGGAGCGGCCACTGCACTCCAGTCTGGGCGATCGAATGGGACTCCAACTCAAAAAAAAACAACAACAACAACAAACAAATAAATAAACAAACAAACAGAAATTGAATCTATCACAGTCCTGAAGGTTAGAAGTTCAAGATCAAAATGTTAGTATACAAAGGCCTAGGCACTGGCTCTTCCCTTGCTTGGGACCCTCTTTCTCAAAGAACCACATGGCAAATTCCCTTTCTCTTTAAACCTGTGGTTGAATGTCACCATCTATAAGAGGTGAACTCTTGACTATTCTGTTTTTTCAGTTGTTTTGTTTTTTAATTGTAGCCCCATCCCCAGCACTTGCAAACCTCCCGTCCTCTGCTCCACTGTCTTTTGCCTCCATAATTCTCATCATCTTCTGACAGACTGTGGAATTCACTTTATAATGTTTCTTGTTTGCCCAACTTCCTCAGCTAGACCGTGAGATCCCAAAGGGCAAGGATCTTTGTTCTGTTTACTGATAGAGTTCAAAAAGAATGCCTGGCCCACGCAAAAAATCATGAGTTATACTTCCTAATATGATTTCCACAGAGGTTTTTCCACAGCACAATGACTACAGAAATTAGGAATAGCATTTACCTAGAGGAGTGTGTGTGTGTGTGTGTGTGTGTGTGTGTGTGTGTATGTGTGTGTGTGTGTCTAGTTAAATACATGAAACAATGTGATTATTTGAGTATAGTACTACTCATAAGACATAGGAGTAAGACGTGGAGAAAGGGCTAAAATGAGTGTGGGTGTGTATTTAATTGTTGGAAACTCACAAACTACGGGAAGGAAACCTATCTACAACTCAAGACTCCGGAAGGTCACCACCCATTCTCCTTCATCAACAGAACAGAACTGTGTTTCCTCAGACAGGTCCCTTAGCACACATTTGTCTTTGTAGCATTCTTGTAAACATGTCTGTAAAATGATGTCTATTTTGATATAAAACCTGCTTTAAAAGCTTTAGGATTCTTAAAAATAACTTTGTTTCTTTTCTTCCTTGCCTTTTTTGGGGTCTGCCCTACTTTCTATCTTTCATTTCCTTTTATTCCATTTCTATGTTTCTGGCAATATGTGTGGAACCAAATAATTTTAAAACTACATGTAACAAAAATAAAAATAATTATAATTCGATTACACAGAAACTGCCATTAGATTACAAATTTCATCCATGTTCTTACAGGCTTATTGTCCATGTCTACATGTTTGTTTTTCAACCTGAAATAATATTATAAGTATTTCTCTCTAATCTACTGTACTATGTAGTATCCTGCATTCTTTTTAAACATTCATTTGCTTAACATTAAGATCAGAGGTATGGAAAGGGTTTTTAACTTAATTGCTGGTCAATTATACTATGCTTTTTTAGGTCAAACCATATGCCCTGTGGGGGGAAAATGTC
Organism: Tarsius wallacei; assembly: GCA_963574415.1. Lineage (NCBI taxonomy): Eukaryota > Metazoa > Chordata > Mammalia > Primates > Tarsiidae > Tarsius > Tarsius wallacei. The sequence continues at coordinate 13,322 of CAUYQG010012619.1, read as the reverse complement.
TCAGAAATATGAAGTTGACATTCTAGAGAGTCTGGTTGAAAAATGCTTCATACATATTCATAACTGGAGGTTTCCATTTGGTAACTTAAAGCAGTTTCCACACTGGCGCTGGGTGTTTTTTCCCCTCAGTCATTTTGTTTGGACAGTGAAAAGAAGGGGATTTCTTCGAAAGTTCCTGGAATTCTTTAATGACACAAGTAAAATAAATCCTTGTAATAAAGAAACTTAGCTACATTGAGGCAGTTTAACTTTTTATGCCATGATTAATTTTTTTTTTGGTCAGGATCTCACTCTGTCGCCCAGGCCGGAGTATAGTGGTATGATCATGGCTTAATGCAGCCTCAATCTCCTGGACTCAGGCGATCCTTCTGCCTCAGCCTGAGCCACCATCTGGCTAATTTTCAAATATTATTTTTTGTAGAGACGAGGTCTCACTAAATTGCCCAGGCTGGTCTTGAACCCCTGACTCAAGCAATCTTCCCATCTTGGCCTCCCAAAGTGCAGGGATTATAGGCATGAACCACCATGCCTGACCCATGATTAAATTTTTAAATAATTTACTTAAATTGAGACGAGGGTATAGACAGTTGTTTTGGGATAAGAATCGACAATATACTAGAAGACAATATTGGGTTTGCCCTAATGCATTTGTAGAGAAAGTTGACAAAGGGATCTGAATGAGAATGTAGCATAGTGGGGGATCTTCTCTGGGTTTCCCAGCATGGCCTGGTTTGGACTAAGTGCCTTTCTTAGGCAGTAAGTATGAAGCACCCTTTACATACCTCCATCCTGGTATTCATCAACATTGAGCTGAAATGACATTACTTAGTTGCTTCTTTTACTGGACTGTAGACTCCTTGAAGACTGAGACTCAGAAAAATAAATAGTTAATCATAGCTGCCATTTGTTAGGTCCTTGCTATGTCCAGGTCTGTGATCTTTGCATTTATTATTACATTTAAAGACTCACAATAACTCTATGAGGTACTAGCTCATTTTACAGATGAAAATTCAGATAACCAGGAAAACTCGATAACTAGGAAAGCAGCATAATGTCACACAATTATTATGTGGAAGAACTATAATGCTTCCAATTCATCTTTGGGTTGAGCCAACATGGTATCTATCTATTGATGTAATTTATTAATGAATGAATAAAATTATGAAGGAGCAATTTAAAGATGTTAAAAAATTGTTCCCTAACTAAAATATAAATTCATAGGGAGAATTAGAAAACAAAATGTTTATTATTTTTAACATTTGTTTATTATAGAGTTGTGGTGCACAAGTGAGGGCTAACTACATAAGTAGGCTGGATGCAGATGAAGTTTGGACTTCTAACTAGCCCTCACTTTCCCTGGTAGTGGACCAGGGACCCTTTGTGTTGTCATATGCCCACCCCCTTTCCTTAGCAGTGCCCAGTGACTGCTGATCACACCCTTGTGACTACACTTCTGAGTGAGAACATAGGTTCTTTGCTTTGTAATAGGTCATTTAGTATGATGGTCTCCAACTCTAAGCTGCTGTGAAGTCCATGGTTTTGTTCTTCTTTATAGCATAATATTCCATCCTGTTATTTACCACATTTTCTTTATACAGTCCACTTTCTATGGGCAGCAGGGCTGGTTCCATGTTCTTGCTATTGCGAATAGTGTGGCAGTAAACAGGTGTGTGCAGGTATCTTTGTGGTACCGTGATTTATGTTCCTCTGGGAATATTCCCAGGAGAGGGATTGCTGGGCCATATGGAAGATCAATTTTTAGTTCTTTTAGGAATCACCACGCTGTTTTCCATATAGGTTGAACTAGCTTGCACCCCCATCAACAGTGTACAAGCTTTCCTTTTTCTCCACGTCTGTACCAGCACCTGTTGTTTTTGACTTATTAATGATAGCCCTCCTTACTGGAGTGAGATAGTATCTAATTGTAGTTTGATTTGTATTTCTCTGATGATTAATGAGGCTGAGTATTTTTTCATGTGTCTGTTGGATGCTTGTATGTCTTTTTTTGAGAAGTATCTGTTATGTCTTTTGCCTACTTCTTAATGGGCTTGTTTTTTTTCCATTTACTTCGAGTTTCTTGCAGATCCTGGATGTTATGACTTTGATGGATGCATAATTTGAAAATATTTTTTCCTGTTTTGTGGGTTGTCTCCTTACCCTCTTGATGGTTTCTTTGCTGTGCAAAAGCTTTTCAGTTTCATGAGATCCCAATTGTCTATCTTCGCTTTTATGACATTCGCTTTTGTGGATTTGGTCAAGAATGGGTTACCTACTCACGGGTGTTTCCTATGTTTTCTTCTAGGATTCTTATAGTTTGAGGTTTTACATTTAGGTCTTTAAATCCATTTTGAGTTGATTTTTGTATATGGTGATAGGCAGGGGTCCAGTTTCATTTTTCTGCATGTGGTCAGCCAGTTTTCCCAGCACCATTTGCTAAATATGATCTCTTCCCTAGTGATTGTTATTGGTGGCTTTATTGAAGATGAGTTGGTTGAGACACTATGTTTTTACTTCCAGAATCTCTATCCTGTTTTATTGGTCTGTGTGCCTATTCCTGTACCAATATCATGCCGTCTTGGTTACTGTAGCCTTGTAATAAAGTTTAAAATCTGGAAGTGTGATACCTCCTCTTTATTCTTTTTGCTGAAGATCGTTTTGGCTATTTATGCTCTTTTTTGTTTCCATATGAATTTCTGTATTGTCATTTCCAGGTCTGTGAAAAATGATGTTGATAATTTGATGGGTATTGCACTGGATTTGTAATTGCCTTGGGTAGGACAGACATCTTGATAATATTGATTCTTACAAATCTATGAGCATGGGATATTTTTCCATTTGTTTGTGTCATTCTTGATTTCTTTCATGAGCAGTGTTTTGTAGTTCTCATTGTAAAGGTCCTTTACTTCTCTGGTTAGGTGGATGCCAAGGTATTTCATATTTTCTTTTTTGTGTGTGTCTATTGTGAATGGGATTGTGCTTTTTATTTGGCTCTCTGTTTGTTGCTGGTGTATAAAAATGCAACTGTCTTTTGCACATTGATTTTTTTAACCCAAGACTTTACTAAAGGCGTTCATCAGTGCGAGAAGGCTTCTGAGAGACTCCCTAGGGTTTTCTAGGTATAGAATCATACTGTCTGCACAGAAAGATAGCTTAACTTCCTCTTTTCCTATTGAATACCCCTGGTTTCCTTCTCTTGCCTGATTGCTCTGGCTGGGACTTCCAGAACTATGTTAAATAGGAGAGGTGAAAGTGGGCATCCTTGTCTTCTTGTTCCCATTCTTAGGGAGAATGTTTCCAACTTCTGCCCATTGAGCAAAATGTTGGCTGTGGGTTTATTATAGATGTCTCTTAGTGTTTTGAGGAATGTTCTTTCTATACCTAGGTTTTTATCAAGAAAAGATGCAGAGCTGGGCTCAGTGGCTCAGCCTGGAATCCCGCGCTTTGGGAGTCTGAGGTGAGTGGACTGCCTGAGCCCGCAGGTTCGAGACCCTCCTGGGCAAGTTGGTGAGACCTCATCTCTACAATAAATCAAAAGAATTAGCCAGGAGTGGTAGCGCGCGCCTGTAGTTCCAGCTACTTGGAAGGCTGAGGTGAAAGGATCGCCGGAGCCCAGCAGGTCAAGGCTGCGGTGGCCGGGAGCATGCCACTGCACTCCAGTCTGGGTGACAGAGTGAGACTCCAACTCAAAAAAAAAAAAAAAGAAAAGAAAAGATGCTAGATTTTGTTGAATGATTTTTCTGTGTCTAATGAGATAATCATGTGGTTCTTGGTTTTACATCTGCTAATGTGCTGAATCACATTTATGGTCTTGTGACTGCTGAACCAGGACTGTATCCTGGGATTGAAGCCCACCTGATCATGGTGGATGATCCCTGAGATGTGCTGTTGGATCCAATTTACTAGAATCTTGTTGAGAATTTTTGCATGTATGTTCACCAAGGAGATTGACCTGTAATTCTCTTTCCTTGCTGGGTCTTTGCCAGGTTTGGGTATCAGTATGGTGTTAGCTTTATAAAAAGAGTTGAGGAGAGTTCATCATTCTTGATTGCCTGGAACACTTTCAATAAGATTGGTATAAGCTCCTCCTTATATTCGTGTAGAATTCAGCTGGGAAGCCATATGATCCAGGGCTTTTTTTGGCAGGGAGGTTTCTTATGACTGAGTTGATTTCCTGGATTGTTATTGGTCTGTTTGGAGTTTCAGTTTCTTCTTGTTTCAACCTTGGGAGGTCGTGTGATGTCAGAAAGTCCCCCATTTAAAAAAATATTTTTCTAGTTTATTTGCATAAAGATGTGTATAATAATCTCTGATAATCTTTTGAATTTCTTCAGGGTCCATCAATCTTATTTATTCCTTCAAAGAACTAGCTTTTTGTCTTGTTGATCCTTTCTATGAAATTTTGTTTTCTATATCCTGCAATTGTGACTTTATCTTAGTGATTTGAATTTTTCTACAGAAATTAGTATTGAGATGTTCTTGCCTTTCCAGCTCCCTTAGGTATGATGTTAGACTGTTTACTTGTGATCTTTCTATTTTCTTGATGTATGCATGTAATGCTATGAATCTTCCTCTTAACATTGCTTTCATGGCATCCCAGAGATTCTAATAAGATATGTCTTTGTTTTTGTTTGTTTCCAGGAATCTTTTTTATTTCTGTCTTGATTTCTGTGTTGAAACAAAAGTTGTTTAGCAGCATGTTGTTGAGTGTCCATGTCTTTGTGTGTTTTGGGGAAATCTTGTTGGAAGCCATATTTATTTTTATACCACTGTGATCTGAGAAGATGCATGGTATTATTTCAATCTTTTGAAATTTGTCCAACAATGTAATCTATCAAAAATTTTTTGTTGTTGTTTCCAGAGGTTATTTTAGCCTGTAAAAACCCAAAGAGGACCACTTCCTCCAGACTGGAGTGGAAGAAACTGGGGCGGAGTGTCTCCTTTGTCTACTATCAACAGGCTCTTCAAGGTAGGAAGCTGTATGTAGACTTGAGAATGAGAATGCCAAGTACAGCTGGGATCATTTAATTTACAAATGAGAACAGGACATGTCCAGTGACTGAAAATGTGTTTTAGTAAGTGTGAGATGAAACCAACCATGTCTGAGACCTAAAACAAAATAACCACAAAACCAGAGGACAGAGCACAGAGGTGAACCCCATTGAGTCCCTGGACCTTTTGTTTCTCAGCTTGGCCATACAATATGCAGAGTATGCAAAATGCAATTGCTCTTGCTGATTCAGTACATCAAGTTCTTGACAGAAGGGAAGAAACAATGGGTGGGCTGGGATAGGAGGTATTATCACTGCTGTTCAGTAATAATACTCTCACCCTGTTTCCTTAAGTTCATCTTGAAAGGTGTACAACTACTGAGAAGCTTAGGGAGTTAAGATTTTATGGATGGGTAATTACAAGACCATTGTCAAGTGCTTTCTTTGCTTTCCTTTTTTTGTTGTTGTTGCTTGTTATACATTTCTTTCCACTCCTTCCTCTTGCTGTTGAATATGGGATGAACTTATAACATAAAATATTGATGATGATGGATGAAATGTTATGATGTCCATTTGCTTCAAAATAAACCAGTAGTTAGGGGTACAGATAAAAAAGATAGGCCATGCATTTATTACTGTTACAGCTGGGTGATAGTATTATACATTCAGGTTCATTTTACTCTACTGTAGTTTTGTATATACTCAAAATTTTCCATTATCGATATTATAAAAGTTGGAAGTACAATATACTATGTCTAATAAACATGTTATTATTTCAAAATACTATATAATATATTAATTTTAAAGAATTGAGTGAAAAAAGTTTGAAGTTTATAAAATATTAAAATATCTCCTCTGGTTCTTAACAGTCACGATAAGACTGCAAGTTGCCAGGTGCTGATAGCACCTGAATTTTTTTGTATTTGCCAATTCTAGTACCTGTACAATAGACAAAATGCTTTTTTAAATTCTGTACACATTACTGTCAAAAACTAACCATAGGCGGGCATAGTGGCTCATGCACTTTGGGAGACAGAGGCGAAAAGATAGCCTGAGCCCAGGGGTTCAAGACCAGCCTGGGCAACTTGGCAAGACCTTATCTCTACAATAAATAAAAAAATTAGCCAGGTGTGGTGGCACATACCTGCAGTTCCAGCTACTTGGAAGGCTGAGGCAGAAGGATCACCTGAGACCAGCAGGTTGAGGTTGCAGTAGCCATGAGCGTGCCAATGTACTCCAGCCTGGGTGACAGAGACTCTGACTCAAAAAAAAAATAAAAAGAAGAACAGACAAAAAAAAAACTATTTTCATAAGAATATTTTTAAGGCCTCCCTCCTTTTCTTCTGTGGCAGGATTGTGTGAGCCATTACACATAAAGTTATTGTTCTGGTCAATTAAACCAGGATCTCCAGTATTTTTTGAAGACAATATATTTACAAAGGGACTGGAAAGGGATGAAGGCATTTGGGTTGAATTCTTTAAAATGAAATATAGGAATATTAAACTGAATGTTCTTTTTTGAACATTCTAAAATTTATCCTTCTAAGAAATGAAATTTAAAATAACAACGTCCATATATAATGTTTAGGTTTTAAAATTAAGTTTCTTAATGGGAAAATAAACACTTTGATTACTAAATGACATAACTTGAGGGAGGTATTATGTAAAAAGCTACTTGCATTATTACTGACGCCAGTGTTTTCTTTTTCCAAAAGGTGATTTTAAAGATCGAGCTGAGATGATAGATTTCAGTATCCGAATCAAAAATGTTACAAGAAGCGATGCTGGGAAATACCGTTGTGAAGTTAGTGCCCCATCTGAGAAAGGCCAAAACCTGGAAGAGGACACAATCACTCTGGAAGTATTAGGTGATGTGCATGTGTATGTGTGACAGTGTCTGTCATCCCAACCCCCAGCCCTGGGGACAGTGAGGCACTGGCCTCTGAACACACCAACATCAACTGGGAGCCCCCACCAGTGACTTTACAGAGACTACAAGCACCACCTTTCTGGCAAGCTCTTGGCCATTTCTCCACATCACTTCATTGGTTGCTGAAATTTTACTAATACTAATTTATTATCACAAAATATCTTGTTTAAGATTGAGGTAGCAAACATGGAACCAACCATGGTGCCCATCGAAAGGAGACTGGATTAAAAAAAAAGTGGTACATATACACAAAGAAATATTACACAGCCATAAAGAAGGACAAAATTATGAACTTCACAGCAACTTGGATGGATTTAGAGTCTGTAATACTCAGTTATCTATCACAGAAGCAAAGAACTGAGTACCACATGTTCTCATAAGCGGACCTTGAACAATTATTATAATACTATAAGAAAGGGATTGGCAGTAGTGGAAACTGCCAGGGAGGGGGGCACACTTCATCAATAAGGGAACCTGATCTCAAACCAGGTGAAGTGAGGACAAAAGTGAGGCCCAAACTTTACCTGTACAATGACCATTTGTATACCTAACCCTGAATTGTACCCTACATCTTTTTTTTTTTTTTGAGTTGGGGTCTCACTCTGTCACCCAGACTGGAGTGCAGTGGCTGCTCCCAGCCACCGCAGCCTCGACCTGCTGGGCTCCGGCGATCCTTCCGCCTCAGCCTTCCAGGTAGCTAGAACTACAGGCACGTGCTACCATGCCTGGCTAAGTTTTGTTTTATTGTACAGATGAGGGCTTGCCAAGTTGCCCAGGCGGGTCTCGAACCCGCGGGCTCAGACAATCCACTCACCTCAGCCTCCCAAAGCGCGGGATTACAGGCTGAGCCACCGAGCGCGGCCTACATCTTTAAAATTAAAAAAAAAAGATTGAGGTAGTTCCTAATGGTACTATACTATACATAGGAACATCTTTCCCAAGAGTTTACTTTCAGCATATGTACTATTTCTCCTACTGTCTAAAACAGTATCACATGAGATAATAGAAAAGCAATATCACACAACAACTAGACCAGAGGGAGAATTCGAAGTTATCAGGTAAAGAAAGGAAATTAGCATTTATTGTGCAGCTAAAATCTGTCAGGCCCTTTCACATGTGTAATTTTGTTTTTTTGCTGACAACCTGATTATTCTAGATAAGAAAATGGAAGCTAAATGATTTTCCAAGCCCACGCAGCTAGAAAGTGTCTGGATTGATATTTGGATTCAGATGGAGTTAGCCCCCAAACCAGTATGTTTAGTTGCTGTAAGAATCACTGATAGATAGTAACAGCTCATAATAGCAGTTGGGGGAGGAGCATGATCTCTTCTCCTTCACTGGTGTTAGTAGAAGTTACCAAGTAAAGAGAATAAAACAGCTCCTCTTCCTTTATTATACTGTCTAGGCTCTTCCTGAAATACTAGTGATGCATTAGTATAGACATTTAATTCAGAAAACCTTGCAGCAGTTTCAGCCAGTGTATTTGTTTTCTGTTGTTTTATAACAAATTATCACAAACTCAGCACAAAAGAACACTTGTTTATTAGCTCACAGTTCTATAGAGCAGAAAAATCCAACAACAAGACTGGGTTGCCTGCTCAGGATATCACAAGACTAAAATAAAAGTGTTGGCTGGGCTGAGTTCTCATCTAGAGACTGGGAGGAAAATCTGTTTCCAGGCTTATTCTTGGTGTTGGCAGATTTCAGTTCCTTGTGGTTGTAGGACTGAGACTCCTTTTCGAGCTGGCTCTCAGCTGGAGGCCACATTCAACTCCCAGAGGCCACCAATATTCCTTGTTGTTTGGTCCCCTTCATTTCAATGCAACAAAATCATGTCAAAGTCTTCTTGTGCTTTGAATTTCTGACTTTTCCTTCTGTGCCCACCAGAGAAAATGCTCTACTTTTTAAAGGCTCATGCGAGACCAGGTGTGGTGGCTTATACCTGTAGTCCAAGCACTTTGGGAGGTTGAGGCAGGAAGATTACTTGAGTTCAGGAGTTTGAGACCAGCCTAGGTAGCATAGCAAGATTTTGTCTCTACAAAAAATAAAAAATTAGCCAGGCATGGTGACATACACCTGTACTCCCATCTACTTGGGAGGCTGGAGCAAAAGGATTCCCTGAGCCCAAGAGGTTGAGGCTGTGGTAAAACGTGATCATGCATTCCAGCCTGGGTGACAGAGTGAGACCTCGATTCAAAAATCAGAACAAAAGATTCATGTGATTAGGTCAGACCCATCCATTAAATTCATTAAATCTCCCTCTCTTAAAAACAATAGATTTGAGATCTAAACTACATTTCTAAAATCCCTTCACATTATTACCTAGATAAGTGTTTGATTGAATGACTGGAAAAAAAAGTATATGTACGCCAAGGACGGTGATTTGGGGGACCATTTTAGAATACTGCCTGTCACAGCCAGTTCTGAGTTTTCCTGGTCACCTAATAAAGTCTGTTTTCCTTTCCAAATCCTTGAGACAAGAATAACTCTAATTCCTGTGGCAGACATTCTCTAATTTGGCCAGTTCTAGACAGAATGGGATTTTAATTGAGTACTGGGTCTGGAAAACATACTCAGGCTTGATTCCTTCTTCTTTTTAACACTTTTTTAGGGTCTCAAAGCCTTTTCTTTCTTTCTTTTTTTTTTTTTTTTGAATGCACTCGGTTGCCCAGACTGAAGTGCAGTGGCACGATCATGGCATACCTCAGCTTCCAACTCCTGAGCCTAAGTGATCCTCCCACCTCAGCCTCCCAAGTAGGTGGGACTACAAGCACCACCACCATACCCAGCTAATTTTAAAATTTTTTTGTAAAGACAAGGTCTCACCATGTTGCCCAGGCTGGTATTAAATTCCTGAGCTCAAGCAGTCCTCCCACCTTGGCCTCCCAAAATGTTGGGACTACAGGCATGAGCCACCCTGCCCAGCCTGACTTCTTTTGAATATAGTTGGTGATAGACATCAAAATCGTTGATGAGAAAAATAGTAGAGAATATTTATCTAATAAAGAATAGCTGTTGTATTAGCTAAGGTAATACTTGCTGTTATAACAGACAAGCCCTAAACTTTCAGTGAGTGACTTAACATAATAAAAGTTTCCGGCTAGGCACAGTGGCTACCCCTGTAATCCCAGCACATTCGGAGGCTGAGGCGAGAAGGTTGCCTGAGCTCAGGGGTTTGAGACCAGCCTGGTCAACTTGGCGAGACCTCGTCTCCGCAATAAATCAAATAATTAGCTGGACATGGTAACACATGCTATGGTTCCAGCTACTTGGAAGGCTGAGGCGGAAGGATTACCAGAGCCTAGCAGGTTGAAGCTGTGGTGATAGAGTGAGGCTCCCCCAACTCAAAAAAAAAAAAAAGCTTCCTTCTCACTTAAGTAAAACCGAAATAGTTGGGCCAGGAGTGGTGGAAGAGCTGTATTATTCTACTTCTTGAAATCATTAGAGATACATTAGAGATGGTTCTGACATCTCTGATACATGACTTTCCAAGGTCACCACAGGTATTGTTATCTACTTGGTAGTAGAAAGGGGCAGAGGGAGTGAGTAAGTGAAGAATCGTGCTGGAAGTTGTTATGGTTCAGGCCTGGAAATGGCAGATCTCATGTTCTCCCTCATTCCATTGGCCAGAACTCAAGCTTATGACCTCTTCTGGCAAATGTGGTCTACTGGGTGCCCATGAAGAAAGGAAATGGGTCTGTTGAAAAGTTAACCAGTCTCTATCATGGGATCCAATAGGTACGTCCTTGCCTGACTATTCAAATATGTGATGAAATAACCAATACCATTTGTCTTTCATTATTCAGTGGCTCCAGCAGTTCCATCATGTGAAGTGCCCACTTCTGCTCTGAGTGGAACTGTGGTCGAGCTACGGTGTCAAGACAAAGAAGGAAATCCAGCTCCCGAGTACACATGGTTTAAGGATGGCATCCGTTTGCTAGAAAGTCCAAAAATTGGCTCCCAAAGCTCCAATAGCTCATATACCATAAATACAAAATCTGGAACTTTGGTAAGGTCATTTCAAGGATTGGCCTAATAACTGTCTTGCATTTGGATAAAATTATCAGCACTAAAAATGACGTGGAGTAGTGGACTGATACCATCACTTACTAAGTGGAGAGAGAGGGGGGACACAGGAAAGATGGCTGTCCCTGCATTGAGAAGTGATGGAAGGAGTGCCCCAGGAGATGGGAAGACAATGCACAGGACTAGGAAGCTGAGGGTTTGTGCCAGTGACTGGAAGCAGACAAAACCTGACTCACAGGGATGGATCAGACAGTTCGCTACAGCTACCTCCTGGCCTGGGAAATTACTAAGTGCAATGTCAATGCACAAAATCAGGGAAATGTTTGAAAACTTGTTTGGGGATACCCTGACCCCAATGCTAACCGTGTGAAAATAATGACTGTAGTCAATCTCGGTAGGATGTCTGTGTCATGAAACATTTCCATGACTCTAGGTGACCAACAGTTGACTCTGTGCCTTGAGTATCTATTATTTTAGAATTAGCACAGATATTCTGATTGTTTCCTTCTTTAAAATATTCTGATTGAAAGGTCTTTCTAGAAATACTGATAACAACTTATAAATAAGCCCTTTAAAGTTAACAATAATTTAAAAGTCAAAATTATTTTACCTTTTCCATTTGTGACTTCTTAAGGTAGAGGTGGAAGTTTACAATAGTTATTAAGCTTGAAGCTTTGTTTTTCAGTTAGTGTAATATTATACATCACTTTAAAATTGTTCACCTTCCAGCAATGCAAAATCACTACCAAAGTCATTATTAAAAAAATCTCAAAGGCATGGTAATAATAATAAAAATTTTAATAAATTTTGAAAGGAGGGCATAATTCTTCCTTTTATCCCTTCGATCTATAAGCATATAAGATTTATAATTACTCAAATAAAAAATAATTTTTAAAAATCAGCCAGGAATGGTGGCATGCACCTGTAGTCCCAGCTACTTGGGAGTTTGTGGAGGGAGGATTGCATAAGCCCGGGAGTTAGAGGCTGTAGTGGGCTATGATTGTGTCACTATACTCCTGTCTGGGTGACAGAGTGAGTCCCCAACTCAAAAAATAAAAGTAAAAAAAAAAAGATTTCATAACTAGATCTTTTGATAATAATAAAGCAAATTGAGAAAGTGGCTGAGTAATAAAGCTTACCTATGGATAGGGCTCTTCTGTGAGCATGGCTGCGCTTTGGTCCTCTCAGCAGTCAGCAGCAAAGTCAGCAGGTCTGAGTGATTTTACACTGAGCAGTTGGGCAGAAAGCCTGCTATCACACTTTGCTATATTTGCTTTTCAAATTTATTTTTTCCCGAGCAGGTGATAAAAGCTCCAAGGCAAGTTTGAAACAATATAGATTTACTTTCCTCAGTTAACCTCAACTCTTGAAATATCTTGTGATGTCAAAGGAGTTCACCTGGGTTAAACTAAGATGTGAGAAATGAACAACACACTCCAGTGTATGGATACCAATGACTTCTGTTTTTATTACCAGTTAGAGTATGCGAGAAGATCATGTTGGGTTTTAGTCTAACTTATTATTTAGATGTGACCTTGGCCCTGAGTTCATGGTGATTTGCTAAAAGTGTTTTGACTTTTGGGAGAATGAGAGATGATTCTTCAGAGACTTTTTTTCAGAATGTTTTAAAAATCTAGAATTGATGGAATTTTTAATCCTGTAAATGATACCAATTCAGATTTTCCTAGGTCCTAAGCTACTTCCTGGTAGTATCTCTGGCTCTTTAAAGGAAATGTCTATTATTTGCTGTTGCAGTGAACTTGGCTTGTGACTTAGGAAAGTACATTAAACAGGGAGGACTTTATTAAAAATGGTGACTCCTAGGAATGTCTCTAGACTACTTAATACTACCATTTACTATCAACTTTTAAAAATGTCACTGCCAGCCGGGCTCGGTGGCTCAGCCTGTAATCCCAAGCCTTGGGAGGCTGAGGTGAGTGAATTGCCTGAGCCCGGGGGTTCGAGACCCACCTGGGCAACTTGGCGAGACCTCATCTCTACAATAAATAAAAAATCAGCCGGGCGTGGTAGCGCGCGCCTGTAGTTCCAGCTACTTGGAAGGCTGAGGCGGAAGGATCCCCGGAGCTCAGCAGGTCGAGGCTGCAGTGGCCGGGAGCGACCACTGCACTCCAGTCTGGGCAACAGAGTGAGACTCCAACTAAAAAAAAAAAAAAAAAAAAAAAAATTAATAAGAAATTCTCATTCTTAGATGCATTTTACAAAATCTACAACTGATGTTGCAGACAAAAGTGCCCCAAAATTTCTGCTTCTACTGCTAACAGAAGCTTTTGTTTCCAGTGAAAAAGGTCAGATCAAATATGCACTCCGTTCACTTGGGAGCATTTCTCTTGGCAAAATGTTCTATGTTAAATATAATT
>CAUYQG010012616.1:0-13910 GCA_963574415.1 Tarsius wallacei | reverse complement strand
ATAGCCTTTAAAGTTAAATATAAAAAAAATTAAGTAGACATATTATACTTAATTACAGGCATATACACAATTTCATTAACTATAAGGTCTAAACAAATTAATTAAAATAATTTTCAGATAGAATACAATAACATAAGTCGGGCTCGGTGGCTCAGCCTATAATCCCGCGCCTTTGGGAGGCTGAGGTGAGTGGATTGCCTGAGCCCGCGAGTTCGAGACCCGCCTGGGCAAGCGAGACCTCATCTCTACAATAAATCAAAAAATTAGCCAGGCGTGGTAGCTCGCGCCTGTAGTTCCAGCTACTTGGAAGGCTGAGGCGGAAGGATCGCGGGAGCCCAGCAGGTCGAGGCTGTGGTGGCCGGGAGCGGCCACTGCACTCCAGTCTGGGTGACAGAGTGAGACTCCAACTCAAAAAATAAAAAAATAATAAAATAAAATAAAATATACATATGCACCTAACAACAAAGCTTCAGAAAATACACATAGTAAAAACTAACAGGACAGAAGGAGATATAGATAAATCCACACTTAGAGTTGACTTCAAAACTTCTTTCTCAGTAATATTGCAGAACTAGTAGACAGAAAATTTGTGAAGATATACAAAAACTAGGACCATAATAAACTAACTAATCTAATTGATATTTTTAGGACACTTAACCCATATGCACTTGGAATACTAACCTTGATAGTTCATGCCCTAAGCCATCAATCCATCCTTAACAAATTTAAAAGATTTAAAACTATACAAAGTTATGGTTTTAGAATGAAAGGACACAAGGAAAATCTCCAAATACTGGAACATTAAACAGTAAACATCTAAATAATCTATGATTAAAGAGGTGGTTTTATATATATATATATATGTGTAATATATATATATGCAATATATATATATAACATTAATTTTTTTATTTTAGAAATAGGGTCTTGCTCTGTCACCCAGTCTGTAGTCCAGTGGCTCAATCATAGCTCAATGAAACCTCAGACTACTGGGCTTTAATAATCCTCCTGCATCAGCCATTCAAGTAGCTGAGATTACAGGCATAAGCCACCACACCCAGCCCAAAGAGGCTGTCTTAACATAATTTATAAAATAGTTTGAACTGAATAAAAATGCATAATTTGTGAGATGTAGCTTAAACAGTTCTTAGAAGGAAATGTATAGCAGTAAATGTTTATATTAATAAAAAAGAAAGATTTTTATACAATATCCTAAGCTTTCCCTAAAAAAAAAAAACTAGAAAGAGAACAGGGAACTAAACCCAAATCCAGAAGAGTAAAGAAAATAACAAGGATAATGGCAACAAAATTTAAAACAGGTAAACAGAAAAATCAAAACAAAAATTTTTTTTAAGGATAAAAGGGGATAAAACTCTAGAAAGACTAAAAAGAGAGAGAAATTGTCAATATTAGGAATGAAAGACACGATATTAAAAAAAAAGAAAGACAAGATATTCACTGCCAACCTCACTAATAATGAGAGGATAAGAAGGGAATACTATAAACAACTCTAAACATAGAAACATGACAAGTAAAATATCACAGATCTACTTTAAGCTCTTGTCTTAATAACTTCATAAGTCTTAATAAAGTCAATTTTTTTTAGGCATTCTAACTTTCTTTTCACCTAGTTTCTACCACTTTCTAGTATGTGATTGGCACAGTCAAAATCTCCACACGTTGTAAAGCCATTCATTTAGTTCCTCTAGTCACCATAGAGCTCCATATTCTTAAATGGCTTTCAATCAATTATTAGAAAAAATTATTAACATGAAAGATCTACCATGATATCACCTCTACTCTATGTCAGCATTTTTTTGTAAGACTCATTCTTCATTTTGTTTTTACCCTAATTCACAATTATTTCTCTTGTGGGCCTAGAATGCTCTCCCAAGACTAAGTTGCACATTTTCATATTCTCTACAAATCTAATTCACATTCTCTTTGAAGGTTTATCTTTTTCCTCCAGGTTAATTTTTGTGTACTTTACCCATTCTGTCTTTGCGTTTGTTTATGCTTGCAATACTGCATAGATCTCATGTTTTTGCCATTATCTGCAAACTTGCCTTCATTAGAATGTGAGAATCTCACAGGCAGGGACTGTCTACATTTATATTTTTATTTACCTGCACAGAGTCTGGCATGCAGCTGTAGATGATCAGGCATGTAAATAAGGAGATAGTAAAAAATTTACAAATTTGTAGAAGTGTCTGATAGTCAGCAGTCCAGTTGAAACATTGGTACTGAATTTGTCCATTCATTTTCAAAAAAAAAAAAAATTGTAAGAGTTAAATTTCTGGATCATCTTGTTCTTTAAATCTTTCAAAGTGATTACTTAATCCTTATTTCATGATATCTTATTAATACAATATTGATCTGCTAAATTTGACCTTAACTGATCAACTCGTCACAGAATATCATCTACCACATTATATGTAATCAAATCTAGCCAAACTTTTAAATATATTTTGACATTAACTCCACATATACAACTAAATCTTCTCTCATCACATTTGCTTTGCATAAATGCACAAAACATATACTCACATGGCATTTTTTTGATGGAACAGAAGATACAAAATATCATTGTCATTATTAAATACTTAGGTAGAAATACCAAGTAAATAATATCATGCAATATTGCTCTATTATTTCTGAGACTGCAGCTCTCTCAGAGGCTGCTATCATGTAGAATTTTCATCTACAAATTAATTTATCAATAACTTGCCCCACTGGCAGTATCTTCAAAAAGACCTATCCTCTTGGTATTTGCCAGATCTCTTGACCTGCATCTTGGGCCATTTTTGTTCAGTCTCATTATACTAAGGATAAACACTCTGGGAACCAGCAGCTACTTACTCATATTGTAAGTGGGTCTGTGTCACAATTTATTTGAAAGAAGAGATACAATTTTTTAAATTAGAAGCATTGGTCTGCTCACTTAGGTAATTCAGTGTGACAAAAAAATGACTCATCTGAATGAGACTATTCGTGTTGAAATTGGAAATGACATTTTATTCTGATATTCTTTTCTTCATTGCTTATCCTCCTAGGAATTAAACTAGTCAAAACAGCCCATTTGATTGGAATGTGCTCACTTTGTCAGTAGATCTTTTTGAAGCAGAAGAACATTGGATATCTTGGGCAGACTTTGATTTCTCCAAATGTTAGCAGAGCCCTTCTTTTCTGTGATCTTCCTACAGAGAAAAGTTCTCTGCAGGAACACTGCTCTCACTCTTGAATGGTTAGCCTGCATTGAATCAGGTCATTCAGGGAGTCCGCATGCAGGTCCATGCTGACCTGTCTCAATGAAGAGGGGACATCATTATTTAGCCCTCTGTCCCCAGGGCTTCCAGGAGAGTGACAGCTCTGTTGAGAAAGACCCTGCAGAGTGAAAACAGCTTGCACAAAAAGCTTAGAATGGGATTGCTGGTGAAGTGGAGACTCACTGAAATGGTGATGTCAAAAGATTTGAGAATTCCAGATCCATCAGGCTTACAAAAGAATAGGTGTATGTTCAGGGTTTGAGGTGGAGAATGGCTTCAAAGAATGGGAGATACTTCCAGAAGTTTTTGTGTTCATGTAGATCTATTCTTACATATAGTGTCTGATCTCCCTCAGAAAAATGAGGCACTTAAAAGCTTCCCAGGTAAGTTGTCAGTGCTTCTTTGGGTTAGCATATCCATGGCCATTTGGATGCTGCTAGGAGAGTTAGTTCACATTCTAGTTTGCTCAGAAGAAAGCATAGCTTGTAAATGGAGCCTGAATTGACAGAAGACCACAAATCATTTCCTGGCTAATTTTGGACCTTTGACTTACATATCAAGGGTTGATTATTTAATCAATATTTAGAACATTTCGTTTGAGCTCAGTCAACAGGTTATTCTCTTCTTCTTGGCTGGTCTGGGTTCTGGTGGAGAAGACAAAGGTTTTCTATGACTATTCCTCCATCTTATTTAGGTACTGCTGCTCTAGACTGTTACAACACAGCCCAGTTTCTAAAAGAATGCCTAGAATCCTTCTTGAAGGACACTGGTTCTAGTCTACTCATGGTGCTAAATGCTCAGTACTTTTAGTAATGTATTAATCTATCCCATATGGTCTTCCTCACATCTATCCTTGATAAAGACAGAGGCAAATTTCTTTCCTGTGGTCCTATGCTTTCATTATATTAGTCCTCTTATACTTGACAACAAAATATCACTGAATTTTTCAAGTTAAAAGGAATATTTCTAAAGGGGTTCCTGAAGGGATAACTTTAATATTCCAGGTTCCTTGACATTTAATTGCAGCTAATGGCTACTGACCTTATGAAAAATTGCTCAACTTCATCAGTAGTTTAGGAAAATAAAAATGGAAGCTACAGAGAGACATACTGTGTTGGAAAATTAGAAAAAAATAATAGAGTAGCATCTAATAGGTGATGATGAGAAATGAGTACTCATTGCTAGTGAGATTGCAAACATTTATTTTAAAAAAACTAGTTTGGAAGAGTCTATTAGAATAAAAAACTTATGTTACTTTTGACCCACATTTTGCATGTATTGTCTTCAGAAAACTTTATTGCAGCATGGTATATATTGGCAAAAAATTGGGAACAACCTGAATATCTACTTACAGGAAAAAAAGTAAAAGAAAATTATGTAAAATATAACTTCTAAAATAGTAAAAAGAGAAAAATAAAACTGCATTAGATAATTTAATAACCAGGAGGAATATCCATATGTTTGGTTAAATCAGTTTCAGTCTTAGTCTGAAGATATGAGAACCAGGGAAACTGAAGATGTAACTGATAGTCCTAGGCAGAAGATAAGATGAGATACCCCAGATCAAGCAGTGAGTCAGAGGAAAAAAAAGGTGAATTCCTCCAGGTCCTCAATGAATTGGATGATGCCCACCCATATTGGAGAGGTCCACCAATACAAAAGCCAATCTTATCTGGAAACACTTGCCCAGATACACCCAGAAAAACAAAGTTTAATCTAGGTACCCGTTGGGTTACTCAAATTGACATCCAAAATAATCTATCACAATAATATACATAAAACCATTTAAAAATTTAAAAAACAGAGCTAAGTTTTTAGAGCTTACTATGTGCCAGCTACTGCTTTAAGTGCTGACAATATATTAATGAGCAAAATTAGCAAGTATCGTATCTTGGAAAATTCTACATTTGACTAGTACTCAGTTTCATAGAGCCAGATTATAGAATCTAGATCTTACATTTACAAAGAAGAGTTAGCTTCTAGGACTGAAAAGAACCTTAGCAAGCATTGAACTAATTATAGTCTACATTAACTGAAAGGCAGAAGCACCAGGTTTCAGGTTTTTTTGTTTGTTTGTTTGTTTTTTGTTCTGTTTTTTTGAATGGAAGTCGCACTGTCGCCCTGACTGGAGTCTGGAGTGCAGAGGCATGCTCCCGGCCACCGCAGCCTCGACCTGCTGGGCTCCGGCGATCCTTCAGCCTCAGCCTTCCAAGCAGCCGAAACTACAGGCGAGTGCTACCATGCCCGGCTAATTTTTTTTTTTTTTTTTTTTTTTATGTATTGTAGAGACGAGGTCTCACCAACTTGCCCGGGTGGGTCTCGAACCTGCGGGCTCAGGCAATCCACTCGCCTCGGTCTCCCAAAGTGCTGGGAATAGAGGCATGGTTTCAGTTTTTAATGTACAGAAGAATGGCACAGATAATGCCAATTTTCGGATTCCAACCTGAGAAATATAGGATAGAGAATTTGCATTTTACAAAGCACTTCTGATGAGTTGGTGTTTGGGTACCACACTTTAAGAAACTGTACTAGAGGGTTGCCAGAACTTTGGCTCATCACTGCTTGACTATAAATTTCCCTCACCCTCATTGTATAGAGTAGCCTAGTTAGACACCATATTAGAAATTATTCCTGTCTCTACAAAATTTGTTTGCCCCATACTGATCAATATCATTGCCTCTCCTTTGATTATAATGTATTGGTCTAGATAGGAGCATTTGAAAACAAAGTTGATTAAGAAGTTGACCTGGGAACAGTGTCTTAATGCAACTCCAGCTCCCCATTTTACCTCTTTTGGTCTCCGCCTCCGCAAGACATCCAGCATTATTATGATAAATGCCCCACTTTCTCTGAACTATTTTGCTGATTTTCTGTCTCATGATTCAAGAGTTCCAACAAACAATCAAATAAAAGCCATGAGCCTAACTTAAAGCTACCAATAATAAACAGCAAACATGGAAATGACTTAAATCCAGCATCTTTTCCCCCTTATCTCCCTTTCCCACGTATCTTAGTTTGATGACAAAAAATTACAGACTCTATAGTTCTTTGTAACTGTTCTCCGCTGATCTATACCCTTTAGTTAATGTGGTTCTTCAGTTACAAGAGACAAAGCTAATTATACTATGGTTTCTGCAATAATGTCCATGTAGTTCTCAGTCAAAATTAGCCTGAATTTCTCTAGCAATGTAGAAGAGGCTAGGCATGGAAGAAAAGACTGTTTGGAACAGGATTCTGAATTGCTGAAAGAATGTTAGTGTTGCAGTTTAGCTTCTTAATTTCGGCTGATGGCTAACTCTTGGGGAAAAAGAAAAATATGCTATTGCTCTTCAGGGAGCGTCTTTTCACCTGGGGTGAGGGGTTATTTTGCTTGTTGCATGAGGTTTTAATTCTTTTGTGTGGTTTTCTTTCTCTGTGGGAGAAAAGAAGCAAGATAAATATTTGTCTCAGTAGAGAAAAGTAATCTGTATGGTGCCACATGTCTTTGAGTGCCTTCAAAGCTGACCTGCTAGTTTGTCTAATTTATTGTCCCTGGTGAGAAAGTTTATAGCTAGAAACAAAACTAACCTATTCTTAGATTCCCCAAAAGCAGCTCCCTTGCAGTTGTTTGGCAGGGGGTTTGTTGATATATATTTTAGGCATTTATTTTTCTTCAGTAAAAGAATAACAATAGAATAAAGATACAAAATACAAAACTTCAATGGATAGCCAATTATCCCATGAAAATCCCCCCTCCTTTTCTGAGAATAAGAAAACATCACATGAAAAATATGACACCTTGAAATATTGCTTATTGCAAAACTATTTAACGGAAAAAATGCCATGTGGTGTTTTTAAAGTACCAAACAACTTATGTTCAGGGAAACAAACCTCAGCATTTTAAAGTCTGATGGAGAGAATACTTGGTTTGGAATCATGAAACCTGGAATTGATCCTAATTCTTTGTATTCAGAGTTCATTCTTTATCTATGAAATGATGAGAAAAATAATATCTACCAATTAAATTGTGTGAAGATCAAATTAAAGATGTATGGCATGTGCATTGTAAATTATAAAAGGCTGAACAAACATGAGATTGTCTTTTAATTATGGTATGACTTACATAGAATAAAACTACTCTTTTAGTGTACAGTTCTGTGAGTGTTGATACAGTCACACAGTAATAAAACTGCCACCACAATCGAGGTCTAAAATAGTTCTATCAAACATCTCACCAAATATTCTTCATACTTCTTAATAGTGAAGTTCTCATGACCTCAGCCTTTGCAAACATTGATTTTTTTTGTCACCATAGTTTTGCCTTGAATCTGTTTTCTACCATTTAGCATAACACAATTGAGATTTGTTCATGCTCTTGTGTGCATCAGTAGTCTGTTTTCTGAATGGCATATCATTATGTGGATTTATGATCTCTTTATACATTTTGCAGCAGAAGAACATTTGGATATTTTTCTTTTGATAATTTTGAGTAAATCTGCTGTAAATATAAGCAAACAAGTTATTATTGTGTGAACATACTTTTAAATTTCTCTTGGGTGAATACCTAGGAGTGAAGTTGCTGGATCATATGGTGTAAGTGTATATTTAACTTTATACAGACTCTTTTCCAAAGTAGTTGTATAATATTATTCCAATCCTTATTGTATAAGAGTTCCAGTTGCTCTGTATGCTTACACGTACTTGATATTGACATATTTGTCTTGTATGTTTGGGTTTTTTTGGCCATTATAATAGGCATGTGGTAGTGGCTCACTGTAAATTTAAATTACCTCTCCGTAATGACTAGTGATGTTGAGCATATTTTCATGACTTTTTGGCATCTATATATTTTCTTTGGCGAAGTATCTGTTTACATTTTTTGCCCACATATTATGAAATTCTCTTTTTTATATTATTTAATTTTTAAATGCCCAACATTCCAGTAGGGTAGGATTTATCATGCTCCTATTACAGATGAAAAAACTGAGCTTCAGCGACCACCTGATTTCACTTATATGTGGATTCTAAAAAAGTTGAACTCTCAGAAGAGAGTTGAATGATGGTTACCAGATGCTGGGTGGAAAGGGAAGGAAGAAAAGGGGGGAAAAGGGAAGGAAGGGGATGGGGAGTTGTGGGTCAAAGGATACAATTTTTTAGACAAGAGGAATAAGTTTTGAGATCTATTGCACAGAAGAATGATGACTGTAGTTAATGAAAATGTATTATCCAACTAAAAATAAGAAAGAATACATTTCAAATGTTTCACCTTAAAAAATGATAGGTAAGCAAGGTGATGTTAATTAGCTTGGTTTGATCATTCAAAATCATATATAACAAACTATCACACTGTACCCCATAAATGTATATGATTATGATTTTAAAAATTAAAAATAATATTAAAAAGCAAGCAAAATGCATCTCAGTGTGGCTTAAAAGTATATGCAAAGATGCCCAGATATTAGTTATCAGAACTGGAATCTCATCAACTCAGAGCTACAAAACTAAGTTACTTGCTGCTACACAAATTCTACAGAAGACAATGTGTTTCTAAGATTTAAAAATCTATCAATTTCTAGTTGCCTTTAGGAAAATGATGTGCATGTGTGTGAGGATTATCAGTGGATAGTTTAGAATCTGAGTTCAGCTTGCTTCTGTTTCTCAACATATGTCAAAAGTAGCTCAGCATTCTGTGCTAGTTATAATGACTAAGAAGGTGTAACACAAGTTCCCTGTTTTGAATCAGAAAACAAATCTGCTGGAGAAGCTGCAGGTGATTCATGCTTAAACATCAAGGAGATATAATTTTGGGTTACCAACCTCTGTGGCTTATTCATGACTCTACTCTCCTCAGTTAGTCCAGTGAATAAAAATTACTATTTATTTCCTGATTGTTATCCCATAGGGACAAAAGAGACTCTTCCTGTGATAAATATTTATGAGGCAATACAGATATTCAGTCTGTAGGGATGAGAGCCCAAACTTCAATCTTCCTATGCAGAAAATAAAGATTACAAAAACTGCCATATTAAGTACTGTTGATTGAAGGTGATGGATGCGACATGATTAGTATAGAGAATTAGTTAATGGCAGTCACCTGATAGTCATATTACTCACTATGAACCAGGGATTTTCTAAAATGCATTAATAAATTTTAACAACTTCATGAAGTAAATATTAGTGTTCCAATTTACAACTGAGAAAATTAACATTTTAAGTGATTAAATAATTAGACAATATCATCCAAATAGTAAATGAGGGCAAAATTCAAATCAAGTGTATTTGATTCCAAAGTTAAACTTTTGACCTTACTACTCAATTTATTATTTTAATGCAACATATTTGAAATATTCCAAATGTTTAATGATATTTTCAGTTATTTCTTGAGTATTTTGCACTGGTATACAATATGTGATTGTTTTCATAGTATAAAGTGGCTGCATATTATGTAAATATTACTCCTAAAAAATAAAAATAAAAATCTGGACTTGGATACAAAAATGGTGGCTGAGCCAGTGGGACTATGTGATGGATGCGACATGATTAGTATAGTGAGTATATGGAAAAGTTTTTGTGAGTGGGCATGGAAGTGGCTACCTAAGTGAGGGCTAGGGAGCTAGCACCCAGGGCTCTCCTAGGGCAGGAGCTGGTTCTACAGCTGCTGGGCTTGGACCCTAGTATTCCCTGGTGATTCCTGGGACCTGCTTTTTATTTTTTTATTTGTTTGAATCAACAAAACCTTTCCTGGGAAGAAAATGCTGGAAGAGACTAAGTGGAGGTTCATGAGAAAGAGGCCAGGGCCCTGGTGCAACAGCTGGTGCTGCAGCTTCTCTGCTTGGTCCCTGGCTCTTCCCAGATCACAGAAGCTGAGTGCCGTTTTTTTAAATACGGACAAAAGTTTTTTTGTGAAAAAGTAGCAGGGAGAAACAATTGCTCCAGGCTCTCCCTCACAATTGCAGTAGAGGAGAGAGACTGCCGGCTCCTGACTTTGCCTCACCACTTCAGCACCTGGCAGGGCACTGGCAGCAGGGGCCACAGAGGGAGTCCAGAGGCTAAGTCCCATGGAAGAGGACAAGAGAGGCACCCCACCCATCTTGAAGGGGGGCAGGAAAGTGCTCCGACTTGCTCACCATGGAGCAACAGACCCGATCTGTATGACTGGCAGATCAACCACTCAGGGATTGATCATGACTCAGAAAGAATATCCTGAAAGCACAAATTTTGGAGGGACCTGCTGAATGCAAAGTTCCAGGTGCCCCATCCCCTACCCTGATCCAGTCTTGGGACAAAGGATGTGGTCAGAAAAGGATGAGAAAGGACTCCAAAGAGATCAGTGGTGAGCCCGGGGCTGACCCAAACCCCCTCCTCCCCAGAGATCTTCTGAACGTCAGACCCACATAACTGGGCTACAACTGAGAGGGACAAACCCAGGCAGAGCCTGGATGTCAATCACAATAGAACTGCATTCCAGAATAGACCTGACTGGGACACCCTCCGTAAGTACATACCTGGGGAAGAGACAATCCTGCACCTCCCCACCAGAGGAGATCTGACCATAAGAGAGTGGGAGGGGAGGACAGCAGTCCCACCCACCTCCACTGCCCCTCCGCCTTCCCTGCTCCAGACACTGAGAGAGTGAAAGAGGTGACTCTTGCAGGAGAGACCAGATTAGAGTAACAATTACAGAGCCTGCCACAAGAGGGCAGGTTTTTTTTTTTTTAATTAATTTCTTTTAATTTTTAAAAATGTTTCCTGTTTGTTTGTTAGTTCATCTATTTTTCAAATATTTTTCCTTTGTGCATAAATATGTATGTGAGGGTTTGATCTGCATCCCCTCAAATTTTTTTTCTTTATTTTTCTTTTTCTGTTTCTTTATTCTTTTATTTGTTGTTTCCTGTTTATGTTTGTATGTGAAGGATTGAGTGTTCATCATTCAATTTTGTTGTTGTTGTTGGTTTGTTTTAGCTCTTTTGTTCTTCTGAGGTTTTTTATTTTCATTTTTTATTTTTAAAGTGTGTCAATATATATGTGAGGATTTGGTCTGAATTTCTTTTTTTTTTTTTTTGTCCTGGTCTTTCTGTTTTTCTTCTCCATTCACTTTGTGCTAGGCATGTGTGTGTGTGTTCAGTTTTCTTGGATTTTTGTTGTTGTTGTTTGTTTTGTTTCAATTTGTTGTTATTCTAGCTTGTTTTGAGGAGTGTGTGTATGTGTATGTGTGTGTGTGTGTGTGTGTGTGTGTTCAATTGTTTTTTGCATTGGCTTCTGCTTTGCATCAGCATATAGAGTGGTGGTGGGGAGTGGGTCTCCGGGAACACATACCACAGTCAGTGAACGTTGTAATTTGAAAGTAGTTTCTGAATCATAGTGCCCACTCCCCTACTTTATTTGAATTTCAAAAACTACAAGAAACAGCAAAGCTTCCCATCCACTGTCTTATTTCAAAGTAGAATAAATCTAGAGCACAGATCAGAGAAGAATATAGGGCTGAGCAAACATGAGAAGGGAAAACCTCTCCCACTGACACAGAATAACAGAACTAAAGAGAAAAACAAGAGATCTGTCACAAATAAGGAAAAACCAAAGGAAGACCTCAGGTAATTTAAGGAAATCAGAGTTATCCAAGTAGAAAAAGAGGAAGTCAAGTTATCCCTCTTTGCTGACAATATAATCCTATATCCTGAAAATCCAAGAGACTCTGTAAACAACTTGCTTGCATTGATAAAGGAATTTGGCAAAGTCTTAGGGTATAAAATAAATGTGCAAAAGACAGTTGCATTCCTATGCACCAACAACAAGCAGGCAGAGGCCCAAATAAAATGCACAATTCATTCACAATAGCCACACACAAACAAAATGTAACACCTCGGCATCTTCCTAACTAGAAAAAAGAAAGATCTTTACAATGAGAACCTACAAAACAGTGCTCAAAGGAACTCAAGAGGACACAACAATGGAAAAATATTCCATGCTCATGAAGAGAAAAAATCAACATTGTTAAAATGTTCATTCTACCAAAGGCAATCTACAGATTCAATGCAATGCCCATTAAGTTACCAGCATCATTCTTCTCAGACCTGGAAATAACAATACAGAAATTCATATGGAAACATAAACGACCAGAAATAGTCAAAACAATCCTTAGCAAAAGAAACAAAGCAGGAGGTGTCACACTTGCAGACTTCAAACTTTACTATAAGGCTACAGTAGTCACAACAGCCTGGTATTGCTACAAGAACAGGCATATAGACCAACGGAACAGGATAGAGATTCCAGAAGCAAAGCCTCATTTGCTCAACCAACTCATATTTACAAAACCTCCAACAACAACCACTGGAGAGAGGAGAACCTATTCAGTAAATGGTGCTGGGAAAACTGGCTGACCACATGCAGAAGATTGAAACAGGACCCCTGCCTATCACCATATACAAAAATTAACTCTATATGAATCAAAGACCTAAATGTAAAGCCTCAAACTATAACAGTCTTAGAAAATGCAGTAGGCGCCTTTATGGAAATTGGAACTGGCAACCAATTCCTGATCAGTATCCTAAGTGCCAATACCATAAGAAATACAATAGACCAAGTGAGACCTCATCAAACTAATGAGCTTCTACAGAGCAAAAGAAACCATCAAGACAGAAGGGAGACATCCCTCAGAATGGGAAAAAAATATTTGCCAACTGTGAATCTGACAAAGGCCTAACATCTAGGATCTCTAAGGAACTCAGACAAGCTGAAAGGAAAAAAAGCAAACAGCCCTATCAAAAAGTGGGCAAAATACATGAATACACACTTCTCAAAAGAAGATATATGGGCAGCCAACAGACACTTGGAAAAGTGCTCAGTCTCACTCATCATCAGAGAAATGCAAATCAAAACCACATTGGGATATCACCTAACACCAGTAAGAATGGCCATCATTAATAAAACAAAAAACAACAGATACTGGCGAGAATGTGGAGAAAAAGGAATGCTTCTACACTGCTGGTGGAAATGCAAACTAGTGCAGCCTCTCTGGAAGACAGTATGGTGATTTCTGAGAGAATAGAAATTGACCTTCCATTTGACCCAGCAATTCCCCTGTTGGGAATATACTCAGAGGAACTCAATTCATTCTACAAAAAAGATACTTGCACACAAAAAAGTTTGTTGCAGCTCTATTCACAATAGCAAAAACATGGAATCAACCATAAAGCCCATTGAAACTGGACTGGACAAAAAACTGCACAATGGAATATTATGCAGCCATAAAGAAGGACATTATATGGACTTTGAAGCAACTTGGATGGATTTAGAGTCAATCATAGTCAGTGCTCTATCACAGAAACAAAGAACAGAGTACTATATGATCTCACTCATAAACAGACCTTTAATAATTCTAATATAAGAAAGGGATTGGCAGTAGTGCGAAACTATCAGCGGAGGGAGGGTGGGACTGGCAGTTGAGGGAAACTGCTAGGGACGGGAGGGGCACACCTCATCAACAAGGGTACCTGCATAATCAACATTTGTATACCTAAACTTGAATGTACCCCACATCTTTATTTAAATAAATAAATAAATAAAATTTTAATTGTGAAAAAAATCTAATCATTAACATTCTACAAATGCCAATAAAATTCCTTGTGTGTGTCTATGAGTATCAATTACATGAAGCTATAATAAAAT
>CAUYQG010012611.1:0-18852 GCA_963574415.1 Tarsius wallacei | reverse complement strand
AGGCATGCAGTCCCAGCTACTCAGGAGGCTGAGGCAGGAGGATAGTTTGAGCCCAGGAGCTTGAACCTGCAATAATCTATAATTGTGTCACTGCACTGCAGCCTGGGTGACAGAGTGAGACTATACCTATTTTTTTTAAAGACAGAGCCTCACTATGTTGCCCGGACTGGAGTTGAACTCTTAGGCTCAGGCGATTCTCCTGCCTAGGCCTCCCAAAATGTTGGGATTATGGGAGTGAGCCACCATGCTCAGTTGCCAACTTCTGCTCAAAATATTTGCCCCCGGCTGGATGCGGTGGCTCAAGCCTGTAATCCCAGTACTTTGGGAGGCCGAGGTGAAAGGATTGCCTGAGCCCATGGATTCCAGACCAGCCTGGAAAACCTGGGGAGACCTCATCTCTACAATATATCAAAAAATTAGCCAGGCGTGGAAGTGCACACTTCTAGTTCCGGCTATTTGGAAGGCTGAGGCAGAAGGATTGCCTGAGCCCAGCAGGTCTATGGTGGAATGGCCGTGAATGTGCCACTGCACTCCAGCCTGGGTGACAAAAAAAAAAATTTACACCAATAGTTCTGATATAATCCAACCATAGTTTATACAGTACTAATCTATTCCCTTCTGTCTTCTAGATGTGTTTCCTATAGAATCTACCATATTCTCAAATAACTTTAGGCACTTTTCCCAGAATGAAACAAGGCTGCTATTGACATCAACTTTGTCTCCAACATGAGGATTATTATTGTAAAAATCTGTGACAACCTGCTATACAGAATTGGAACAGTTCATCCACAGAAGCACTTCCCAAGAATCGACCACGAAGCCAAGATGGCACTCATTACATTGCAATGCCTGCTTCCTTTATGGCTTGTAAGGGCAGTTCATAGTATTCTGATTTTACAAAGGCTCAAGTCACCTGACTGACTTGTTCATCATTGTCAGACCCCATTAGGTCAACAAGCCAAACTCAAGTATGAGGTTTTGCCTATGCTGAGAAACAAGAATTCAAGAAATGGTGCTCTGGTTCTGTTAAAATAATCTGACAGAATTATGTGGTAAGTACTTGAGGGTGAATAGTGTATCTTGACAATAGAGTTATGCTCAAATATTTCTGATGAATCAAGCTTGCCAACTAGTAATTAACAATCAGAGCATGCAAAGTAAAATCATGAAAGACCCATTAGATTGGCAAAAAGTTTAATGTGTGACAAAATCGAGTTTTGGCAAAGATGCACATATTGCTGATAGGAGTCTATATTGCTGTACATACCTGGAAAACAAGTTATCTTTATGTTACAAGTAACCTATGACACAGAAATTTCACTCCAAGACATATACCCTTGAGAAACTCTTGAACTTGTGCATCTAAAGACATGTACAAACATGACCATAGCAGTTCTGCATTTAATGGCAAATTCTGAACATGTCACAATGTCCATCAATAGTAAAATTGATTTAAAAGGAGTGCGGAATGTTAATACATGTGGGATAACATAAAGCTGTTAAGATAAAGAAAACCCAATTAAACATCTCAACAAAGATCATTTCAAAACTAAGATGTCGAAAGAAAAACAAAAAACATTACACATCATTCTACTCATTTTTTATAAATTCTCGAAAAATGCAATACTAACCACATTTAGGGAGGCATTTAAATGAAGCAATACACTTTTAAAATTCTAGAGGATGATAAATATAAAATTTAGGAGTTACCTCTGGGGACAGGAAGGGGAGGATGCAATATCGGGAAGAAAAACACAGGGTGCAGCAGTAGAGGCAGACTTTTTTTTCTTTTTCCTTTTTTTCTCTGGTCTTCTTTTTCTTTAGCCATGGTATGCTTTATATACTTTGTACTTTCTGTATATTATATAATATATACTTTGTGCACATACAGTCCTTAATAATATTTTTAAACAGTCTCTGAGTAGAAGAATATGCTAGGTTGGTGTGAGAAACTACTGTTTTTTTAATAAGAAGCAATTGCATACTGCTTTAAAAAACATACATGTTTTAGGTTGGGTGGGGTGACTCATGCGTGTAATCCCAGTAATTTAAGAGGCTAAGGTGGGAAGATTGCTTGAGGCCAGGAGTTCAGTACCAACTTAGGCAACATAGCAAAACCTCATCTCTACAAAAAAAAAAAAAGTTAAAAATTAGCCAGGCATGTGGCTCGCACCTGTAGACCCAGCCACTCAGGAGGCTGAGGTGGGAGGATCACCTGAGCCCAGAAGGTAGAGGCTTCCATGAGCCATGATTGTGTCACTGCACTCCAGCCAGGGTGACAGAGACCCAACTCAAAAAATAATAATAATTAAATATATATATATACATACATATATATACATGTTTTATATTCACATAAACAGACAAAAGTTTTCAGAATTTGCCTCCAAAATGTATGTGGAGGGAGAGGAAGAGGTGTCGTGGCTGATTTGTAGGCCCTGGAATAAAATTATCTCCATATTTGCTTCCATTCGTGTGTAAATATTTTTTAATCATACATGCATCCTAGAGGATGGGAAGAAAATTTCTGGGAAGATTTACAAGAATCTACAGCAGTTGAGAGTCGTAGTTATTGCTATTTTCGTTTTATTGTGTAATTTATTGTATTTTTTATTTAATTTTACTTTGTAAAATATTTTATTGCATATTTGGTTTTATTTTTATTGCCATAAGCAGCCTTACTCTTCTAAGTTTTGAATGAGGGCAGGAAGAGGACGAGAAAAGGGCGGAATCCCAGAGGGTGTAGCGTTCTGCGTTCTGTGCTCTGCCGGTCGGGTTCACGGTCCTGAGCTCGCCCAGCCCAGCCGCAGCATCTTGGGGGCCGGGCCACCTGGCATGGACTGAGCCGGCAGGCAGGGCGGAGGCGGAGGCGAGCCCCGCCCCTTCGCGCCACCCAGGCGGTTGCCTAGGCAGCCAGGCCTTGCGTGGCCAAAGCTCACAATTGGCGGGTCCCCGCGGCTGCCACCCCGCCCCCCTGCGCTCACCTGGCCGCGCGCTGCAGACCTGGGGCCCATGGACACTCACACCCCGCCCTGCTGCCCCGCGCGCCGGCTCTCTCTCTCTGCCCAAAGGGACGCCATTCACGCCTGGGCGCCCCAGCAGGGCTCCGGGAGCCCAAGGTCGCGGCTGGGGCCGGCGCCTAGCAGCAGAGGGCGACAGCTGGGGCCGCCCCGAGCGCCACCGCAGGCCCAGGCGCATTGGTGTCCGGAAATCCGCGGCTCCTGATCGCCCGGACGACGACTAAAAGGTGAGCGTGGCACTTTAGTCCTTGCCACCTGGCCTTTCCCTTGCCATAACGTCTCTATCCACCTCCACGCCTTTCCTCTCCAGATTTTTCTGAGATCCAAAACTGAAAAGCATAGCAGAGAACCCTTAAAAGGTAAACCATCGCTTATGAGTGAGCTGAAATCCACAGAAGTTTGATTTATTCATAGTGAGCCTGTATGGAGGGACTTGGTGAAATATTTTACAAAAATAATTCTGGGCTTTCTTTGCACAGCCAGGTGAAGTGGGTACTGTTGTTATCTCCACTTCGCAGATGAAAAAACGGAGATACAAACTAGGGAGGTAGACTATGTATGTATTTATCGCACAAGTGCGTGTAAATAACGATACAGGGAAGGGAGGATCACAACAGATTTCCCCACATCAAAACCAACACCCTTTCCAGTGTACGGAGCTCATCTTCCATTCCTCTTTCTGAGAAACCTCCCTTGTCTCACAGACACCTTTGAGAATTTGATGAGCTCCATGGGTCTCTCCCCACAGGGGAAAAGTGCCCTGGACACACAAATATCCACAGATATTCATAAAATTTCAGAGTATTCAGACCCCAAACATGGATCTCAAATCTGGCATTGTGTTCTGTTCTACAACCTTTTGAGATTGTCAATATAGATGGTTAGATGGGCCCAAGGTGGACACTGAGGAAATGTATGGGTGTGTGTATCCGTGGAGACCCTCCTGAGACACATATATGTTATACAATGTATGAGGATCTCAAGACCAGAGCAGGACTTCTGTGATTTCCTCCAGTGAGGTAAGATCAGCGTTTGAAATTAATCAACTACTAAAGGACCAATATACACTGTGCCACTGTTTCCCCTGCATTTCGGGGGTTTAGTTGGTAAGGATGCAATCCATAGGACACTGACCCATGAACTGTTAAATTCATCACTGTAGCTAGATTTGACAATGTCACATGCTGCTAACTAATTCTCTGTGAGGGATGAATGCATCAGAGGCAACATTAAAGTCCCTGATTAGGAAGTCCTATTCACATAAATGAAGTGGCATTGATTCAGTATAATCACTAAGCTAGTTAGGAGCGTCTTTATTCCATAGATGACGTGTACACATACCCAACATGGTAACACTGCACCTAACCAGAATACCCTGGTATGTACGCTGAAATATATCCACAGTTTACTTTGAAATGGATACAAAAATAAGATGGGTTAATGGCTAGATGGAGGGATGGATATGTGATAAAGCCAGTTAAGCATTAATAATAGGATCTTAGTGGAAGATATATGGATGTTCAACACATACTTTATATTTAAACCCATTTATACTAAAAGGTTGGGCACTGTAAGCTTGTCTGATCTTATCTGATCTACATTTTATTTTATTTTATTTTATTTTTTGAGTTAGAGTCTCACTCTGTCACCCAGACTGGAGTGCAGTGGCCGCTCCCGACCACCGCAGCCTCGAGATGCTGGGCTCCGGCGATCCTTCCGCCTCAACCTTCCAAGTAGCTGGAACTACAGGCACGTGCTACCACGCCTGGCTGATTTTTGATTTATTGTAGAGATGAGGTCTCGCCAAGTTGGCCGGGCGGGTCTCAAACCCATGGGCTCAGGCAATCCACTCACCTCAGCCTCCCAAAGTGCGGGATTACAGGCTGAGCCACTGAGCCTGGCCTGATCTACATTTTAAAAAGATTTCTCTGGCAATTATCTAGAGAATGGACTGTAGAGGGGGCTGTTGTGGAAGCAGTGAGATGTATTAGAAGGCATGATTTGGCCTAGGAGAATAGTGCAGGATTGATGTCAGGGTGTATACTGCAGGTAAAGTTGACGGGATTTGCTGTGAATTTAAAGAGTGAGGGGATCTGTGAGGAAAAGAAAGAATGAACAGTGATTCTGAGTGTTTTAATTGGAGCCGATGGATGGATGGTAATGTCAAAGTGTTAGCGACAGTTCTGTTCTAGGCATGTTACATTTTAGATACCTATGAGACATCTAAGGGAGAATGAAAAGGAGACGGGTGGAAATATAACATTTGCTCTCAGGGAGAGTCAGAGATGGCTGTATCAATTTGAGAGTCAACAATTAGAAGTTGAAAGATGGGGTGAAGGTCACGAGCTGAGATGAGACGCCAGGGTAGTGCTGAGGATAGAGAAGAGTCCTGGGGACCTAGCCCTGGGCACCCAACAGTTAGGCTTTCTTCTGCCAGATGAGGGATAACTAGCAGAGAAGACTGAGCAGAAGTGGGTGATGGTGATGGATGGAGATATATGATTGCCTAGAGAGACATATTTCAAGAAGGAGTAAGTGGTCAACAGCACAGTTCATTGCCATGGAGACTGTAGGTTGGGAAGCAGATTTGTGGTGGAGAAAAGATGGCCATAGTTTCAGCTTTTGTATTAAGATCAAATCTTTTAGTTGGAAATACAGCTAACTAGCTTATGTCAAAATAAATTAGGGGGAAGAATATATTTACTCATGCAGCCCTGAACGTAAAGTGGTAAGTGGCTTCAGGAACCATGGAACCCAGTATGCAACTGACGCCATCAGTCTCAGTCTCTCGCCATCATTCAAACATTGGCTCTCCCTGTGATAGCCAAGAGAGTTGCCCGCAGCCCCAGCCCTACGCCCTATTGCTTGACAACTTCAGACAAAACAGTTTCTCCATATAGTTCTGGCAGAAGGGTACCATAGGATTCTGATTGGATGATTTCTTTTTTTAATGAGCATTTGCAAGAACAATTCAGTGTACTTGGAGAGAGATGGTTTACTCTAATGGGCCAAGCCTAAGTCCCAGACCCATTCCTCTGTCAGGGGAGAGAAGGTACAGCCCCATCCAAACATCCTAGATCAGATTCCCTGTATGATAGACAACAGAGTTATTTTCCCATTAAAAAAAAAAAAAAAGCATGCTGGACATAGCTAGTATGGCTTACTACTCAAACCAAATTTTTTGCCATAAAAGGAGATAAAATTACATAGCAGAATTTCCATCACAATTTAACAGTGGGATTGTTTAAGAAAACTTAGAGTTGTCCACTCATGAGCGAATCTTGAACAATTATCATAATACTATAAGAAAGGGATTGGCAGTAGTGGAAAACTGCCAGGGGAGGAGGGGTGGGATTGGCAGTTGAGGGAAACTGCTAGGGTAGGGAGGGGCACACCTCATCAACAAGGGTACTTGCATAATCAACGTTTGTATACCTAACCCTGAGTTGTACCCCACATCTTTAAAATAAAAAAATAAAGAAAACTTAGAGTTGTCTCTCAACCATTTAACCACCTCATTCCCACTTAAGATGACAGAAATCATTCACCACATCTTGGTTACTTCATAAAACCCAATAGACTTCTGATTATAATAAGCATCTCAAAATTCTATATGTTTTTATAGCGCATTTAAATTACTAACACCTGTATGCTCTCTACCTTGCGAGGATGCTACATATGGAGCCATGTGGATTGGAACTCAAATCCTTACCTTGGTAATTTAGTTAACATCCCCTTTTGCGCGGGTAAACTAGGAAAGCTGTGGCAAGGTGGGAAGGTTAAATAAGATAAAAAGAAAACTGCCCAGCAAACTAGTTTTAATTATGGTGAAAGATTTGTTTTGAACTATTTCAACTTCATTTCATCTGAATGTTTTTGTATTTATATGGAATTCCTACTTTCTGAAATCAGTTTCAATAAAATAACATTTCATAAGAAACAGCCTCTGTTCTTAGAGAAGTTCTATAATGTTGCTATTTAATTAAAATGAAGGTGATATAATTAACTTTTATTATTTGTTTTCTTTTTATTTATTTATTTTCCTATTATAGTTTTTGTTTTGGTTCAGAGAGCATTTTTAAGAAGCTGGTCAAGCATGGCTTTAACCGATAAAAGACTTGAGAACTTGCAGATCTACAAAGTTCTTCAATGTGTGCGGAACAAAGACAAGCAGCAGATAGAGAAACTGACTAAGCTTGGATATCCTGAACTAATCAATTTCACAGACCCCATTGATGGACTTAGTCCTCTGCACTTGGCCTCAGTTTCCAATGACATTGATATGGTCAGCTTTCTCCTTGAACTTGGCGCTCACCCTGATGTGCAAGACCATATGGGCTGTACTCCAACAATGAGGGCTGCAGAACTGGGTCATGAATTGTCAATGGAAATATTAGCCAAGGCCAAGGCTGATATGACTATAGTCGATAATGAAGGAAAAGGTATAAAAATCTCTACATTCTATCCAACTGATTGTAATTCACTGTGTAGCCGTATCAGCACTGCAGTTCTTCCTTAAACCAGGTCGTATCACATTTGGTTGTGACTGTTTTCTGACAGAGATTGAGTTTTTAAAAAATTTTCTGTCTTGGTGTTTTCGTTGGTTTCAGAGAGAAAACCAAGGTAGATATGCCTTTACCATCTTTAGTTAAATATGGATTTCTTAAATAATCTTTTTTTCTTTCCTATGAGGTTCAATATATACAGACTATTAATTGAATACTCTTTGGGGATTTTCTCTGCAGGTATTTTGTTTTATTGCATTTTACCTACTAAGCGGCATTATCGCTGTGCTCTGATTGCCCTTGAACATGGCGCAGATGTCAACAATTGTACCTATGATGGAAAACCGATATTCCTTAGAGCTTGTGAAGAAGCACATGATGTTAAAGATGTGTGCCTGACATTTTTGGAAAAAGGAGCCAATCCAAATGCTATCAACTCAGTATGACTATTCCTGTGATTATAAGTTTTTTTTTTTTTTTTAGTCGTTACAGAGTCTTAAGTATAATTTTTGTATTCAAATATGGGAACATTATCCTGTTAGTTTATAGGCTACTCATTTTGACTCAAAATGCTTAAAGATGGTATGTTTTCAGTATCTTCATAGTGCCATGATCCTGAAGCCTATTTACTAATTGTTTGAAAAATTGGTATTTATTATGCATAATGTCAAAGTATCACCACAGAAAGTAGAAGAAAGGCATCACTGATGTCTAATAAAAATGTGTCTTCTTGGAGAGAAAATATGTAGTTCTGCTATTTCTCTGATCTATATTTTTCTCCTTACTTGACCAATTTTATTAAGTTTTCTTTTAACTGTCCTTTCTAGACATTAAAAATAGATTTCCTTCTCATTAGAAAACACCTATGACCTAATTTTATATTAGATATTCATCCATGTTATTCTTTTTTCTCTCTTTTTATTCTTTCTTTGCAAGAAATGCATTTTTTTATTAGCATGATATTCCCACAGGAACCTGCAGTTTGACCTTGACTGATTTTAGAATTCTGGACATTAACCCATTGTACGTGCTTAATTTTTACTCTTTGTTATGTGAAACTAAGAAAAATGTAGAGAACTAAACTTGTAAGTGTAAAGCTACGGTCAAGTAGATTCAGACTCTATTTATACTAAGTATGTTACTTAATATGATAGATATAAACAGCATTTGATCTGTTTCATGTCCAGTCCACAGGCCGCACAGCTCTAATGGAAGCATCCAGAGAAGGGGTGGTGGAAATTGTCCGAGGCATATTGGAAAGAGGAGGCGATGTGAATGCATTTGACAATGACAGACATCATGCTGCTCATTTTGCTGCTAAAGGAGGCTTTTTTGATGTAATAATTTGTTCTTTACTTTAAAATTCATTGCTAAAACTTTTCTGTCCTTTTTCTCAGACTTTCTATATATCATGTAGGTTACACTAAGGCAGAATTTTTTTCTAAGTTACTTATGTTTTCATCTTTATCTCCCCAAATAATTCTAAAATTCTCTCTTAAACCAACATATTTTAGCTCTTTATTAGTTTTCTGTTTGCTAACTAATTCATTTAATATTACTAATAATGTTTATCTGTATACTTAACTATCACAATTTAAAATTTCTGTCAACTGGGACTACCCCATTTTATGCCTTCATCATGTACTAGAATCTTCAAATTATGTTATGATCTAATTATGGAGAATAATGCCATCATACACTGATCTCCATGGTGTTTGTGTGCATCTAATTATATGCCTGCATTTTAAACTGATTATCTGGCCATATCAGCAAATAATATCTTACAGATACAGTGACATTGCAGAAACAAAATAGGAACTAACAGTATCCTATTTTTTAATTTCTAATTTTATCTAAAATAGATAATAGGTAATAGATAATATCCTGGATAGCACAGGTCCAGGTGCCAGTCTTCATTCAGTAAATATACATTCTTATTCATCTATAACATCCACTGTTTATTTTGCAGATACTGAAGCTTCTTTTTGCCTTCAATGGAGACATGGGACTGATTGCAATGAACGGGAACACACCACTGCATTATGCTGCTATGGGTGGTTTTGCAGATTGCTGTAAATATATAGCTCAGCGAGGTAAATTTGTCTAGCAACTTTGTGTTTAAAGTATTTATGATTTACGATGTCATAGATGAACAGAGAATCTGGGCCTGTTACTTGTCCATGACTTATGTTTTTCAATAGCCAAAGCTCACTCATATGCAGAAGAAAAATGGAAAATTATTTCTTACACCACCTTCTGTTAAATCAAAATCTGGTCTTAAAGGTGATGAAAACCCATCTCTCCAGTTTTCTAGGTTATTGTTAAAAATCTAAAGAGGATTGTTTATGAGCCAGATACTTAAAATATTCATAGTAGTTTAAATTTCTTATTTTAAAAATGTCAACATCATCTATAAAAGAAAAAACATTGAAAATTATTTATTTTAGTCTGAATTTTTAATTATTTTATTTTTCAAATGTTCCACTGTGTCAAATGCAAAGATAACTTTTCTGGATAATTTGCAATTATGGGAATAAATAATTTGGGGAGATATGTAATGAAATGAAAATTTTCACAGAAAATTTGAAATGTAAGCAATATTTATTGTTCTAGATTTTTCTGTAGCTTTTAACTAGCTATTAATTTAGGTATATAAACTATATTATATATAGCATAATGAGTTCCTTAAAGATAAAAATATTAATTTTTATAATTTTTGTTAATTACATGCTAATTAAATGTACATTAAAAGTTTTTCAACTCTTTGTTAGAGATAGAACTACATTTTGCTGAATTTTATATATTTTTTCCAGTTTATGAGAAATAGGCAAAAACTTAAAATGCAGCAACCCTATAATAGAGCACAATAAGTGTTTGGGGTTTTTTTTGGCCTTTTACCTAGGCACAAAATTTTAGAAGTCACTAAAACTTAAAGCTCTCATACTGAAATCATTAATATTATAAATAAGACTAGCATGTCCATATAACTATAACAGTAATAACTGATTCATTTTTACTTTTATACATTTATACTTTCCTCATCCCCCAAACATAATAAACCCTTTTTAACAAATGAGGAAAGAAAAACATATATCAAATGTTGTGTATTTCTAAAAACGGAAGATCGTCCCAAGTTGAGACAAGCTTCTTTAACTCAGACGTGTTGACGTTGTTTCTCACTGGGACAAATATCACCACACATGTACTATTTCATTTTCATATCCTGGGTCACACAAAATGGCCTTGCCCGATGATGCAGTAAAGATCCATCTTCCTGGAAGAATCATAAAACGGTTTCTAAAGCAAATGTCTGACAATTTTCTGAGTTCTGTAGCATGTTTAGAAGTACAACCACATTGCCAGATGCTATGTGGGTGACCCAATTTCACAGCAGAAGTGTTATTAGTTACATTCCCACCTTTAGAATCTTAAGGCAATCAGAGCAGTAAGAAAACCTTAGCAATGAAATGCCCAATTCTAAATAAACTCCCTGGGTCCAGTCTCTTCTGTTCTTAAATGTAAAGCATTTGTGCTGGCTGGATTTGTTGCCCACGTTTCCTCAAGATGCTCCTCTTTTGGCCTTTGGTCTTCCTGCTGCCGCAATTTATAACTCCCTGATGGCAGCAGTGTGAGAGCTAGATCCAAGGGCAGAGGAGGGGACTTGGGGTAGTCCTCTCCCTCCTCCTCCTCCTCTCCCTCCTTCTCCTCCTCTTCTCCTCTTCCTCCTCCTCTCCCTCCTCCTTTCTCCTCCTTTTCATCTTTCTACTCCTCCTCTTCTCCCTCCTCCTCTCCCTCTCCCTCCTTCTCCGACTCCTGCTCTTCCTCCTCTCCCCCTCCTCCTCCTCATTCTCTCCCTCCTCCTCTCCCTTCTCCTCCTCATCTTTCTACTCCTCCTCCTCTCCCCCTCTTCCTTCTCCTCATCCCCCTCCTCCTCCTCCTTCTCCTCCCTCCTCCTCCTCCTCCCTTCTCCTCCGCCTCCTCCTCCTCTTTTTCTCCCTCCTCCTCTTCCTCCTCCTGGGCCTTGGTTCCCTGAGTTCTGTAACACCAGCCAGCTGAGAGTTGAGCACTATTACCACAGAGGAACAAAAATCACACAGGGAATCAATGGATCTTTATTTACTAATCACAAAGGAGACAAAACATTTCCAAGTCAAAAGAAGAGGAAAACTGCCTTTAGATCTTTAAGCTGGGAGGTTAAAATCTTTTTATCCACATAAAGTTTTCTTACTAGGAGGAAGCTGAAAGCGGCAGAGGGTGAGTTAAAGCAGGTTTAAAAATCCTTTGATGATTAGGGTTGGGTGAGCAGAGAAGGAGTGGCTTGAGAGATGGTAGATAAAAGCCCCAGACACCTTGAATGAACAAAATAGCTAAGTGAAAACAAAATGCTTGGAATTACTATGCTGTGGAATTGTATTATTGAGAACACTGGCAGAGTTGACTCACCAATAAGTCACTGTTCTTACAATTGTCCAATATATACATCTTAGAATCTTTACTGTCCCAATGCCTCTTCTGAGTTTTTCTATCATTAGTAAAATTATCAGCCTTCGTTTAAATTTTTCATTTTTGACAAAACCAAGGAAAGTTTTAATTTTGAAAAACATAGTCTGACTACCTTACAGTCTGACATATATATAATGGATTTTAATGTCTCAAGACAATATAGACAACACAACCTCATTGGTTACATTAAATGGATTCCCTGGTATGTTCAAAAAAGTTTATTCATTTGGCAAATACTTACAAATAACTTGGGTCACATCATTTTGTTAAGAAAGCAACCAAAAAGGAGAATGAATTTTAATATCTAGCTTGCACACAAATATAATACTGGGAATCCTCAGATTTCGTTAAATTACATAAATCTAATGGAGAATATAGATAAAATACAGTTTAAGATTGTACACAGATTTATAGTCTAAATCATTAAAAAAAAAAACCAGGCATTCTGCTTCCTTTTAGCATCAACATTCTGAACTTATAAGTTCCAAGTAAGCTGTTTGAATCCAGCCTCTTTCTAGATTCAACTGTACCCTGCTTTTTATTTTTCCTATTGATTTGAAGTCTCCTTAGCAAGAATACCAATATAGAATGTGTTTCACATGTCTATAGAAATAAATGTCCTAATCCTATTGTAAATTGTAAACTTATCTCCCTCAGAATTCACCAAAGTGAGCTTACAGAAAGAAAAAAAGGAATTACAGTTCATTTTTGTAATTATCATAGCTAAATGTACTCCTCTCTCTCTATATATATAATTTTGGGACACATTTTTGACCATTCATGAGAAATTAAGAAAACAGTTGGATGAATGTCATTTATAGGACCATGCAGATGCCTTGGCATCATTCATAATAATGACGGTTCCTATTTTAGGATGTGACCTGAAGTGGAAGAATTTAGACCATAAAACGCCCAGGGCTTTGGCTAAGGAGGGCAGCTTCAAAGCAGCAAGCAAAGAAATACGCCGAGCAGAGAGACTCGCTAATAAACTTGCCAAGCCGGGAGCCAAAAATCCGAATCCAGTCTGGGCCCTTAGACTACATGATTGGTCTGTAGAACGAGAGCCTTTCCTTCGGGAAGCCTTTGCAGTTGTGGACAAGGGTGATGGGACCGTCACCAAGGAGGACTTCGTGATGGTGCTGGAGGAAAGGCAGGATTATGCAAACTCAGAAGAGCTGGCTGTCATAGCTCAACTTCATGAAAAGACCCGGGGAGAAGGAGTCAATGTTAATGATTTCTTTAAGGGAACCAGATATTTAAGCAAGGCTTTTGTCTTGGGATCTTATGGGCCTAAGAAAAAGAAAAAAGGGATGGGTAGAAGGGGGAGGAAAGGTAAGTTTGTCTTACCCCTTCCCATCTGCATCATTCCGGACCATGCATTTCCACGTCGGGAGGACGGTGGACCACCCTATTACATGATTGAGACCTACAAGAATGTCACTGACAGCAGTCGGTTTAATCGAGACCATCCCCCAGAACACCCCATTCAGGATGACTCGGCCTGGTACATTGATGATCCAGAGAAGGTATTTTCAAATATTAATTTTATCAC
The DNA here is from genome assembly GCA_963574415.1 of Tarsius wallacei. NCBI lineage: Eukaryota > Metazoa > Chordata > Mammalia > Primates > Tarsiidae > Tarsius > Tarsius wallacei. The sequence goes on along the minus strand of CAUYQG010012611.1, from coordinate 5,272 downwards.
CAAGGCGGGAGACATGGCTTCCCTGAAAAAGGCTTTTGAATCAGGAATACCTGTGGATATGAAGGATAGTTATTACAAAACACCACTAATGACGGCGTGTGCAAGTGGGAACATAGACATGGTCAAGTTTCTTCTTGAAGAAGGGTATGTGTCTTGGTCAAGTGAGGTTTAAATTTTCATGGGTTTTCCCATTTCAAGGAAGTGAAAGGAAGGCCTTAAGAAACCTGATCAGCTCCAGAATTTCAGTAGCATAGGAAAGTGATTCTTTATTAAAGTCTGTAATAAATAGATCTTATATGGGGTACCAGGCTAAGAGGAGCATAGAATTGTGTATGTACAAATATAATTTGCCAATAACAGTGATACACAAAGTAAAGCCAAAGGTTTTCACTCTGAGATGGAAGGAGTCTTTTGATGAGTGTCACTGCCCCCGTCAACTCAGTTTTGTCTCAGAGCTTTAGCTACATGGTGTGGACTTGCTTTTTAATCTGTCTCTACTTTGTGGGGATCTTAACAATTTCAAACAAGGGGGATAGTGGCTATGATAATTAAGGACATGCTTTGGTTCCTTTAAAGCCCACTGCCCTCCTCCAGAGAGGGCAGTCTTTTCCCTGGTTCACTTGTAAATATCTTCGAAATATCAAAACATGACATTTTAATTTAATTTTTAATTGCTCAGGTCTATTCCCTTCTTCTATCCTAATTGTGTAACGTGGGATAAGTTTCTTAACATTTTTGTGCCTCGGTTTTCTCATTTAGACAATGAGGCTCTAGTGGGACTCCTCTCATAGAACTAGTTGGAGATTAAATGAGTTAAAACATGTAAAGCACTTATTAACATAGTAATAACATACTTGAGAAAAAGTATTAATGTTATTACTATAATGCTTAATGTCAAGGAAAGACTCAAATTTGTATATTTGTATTCTTAACCAATGAGAATTTGAACTTTTGGATAGTGAATTTCTAAAAATGACTAGAATTTTAAATAATACATGATAATGCTTAGAATTTTAATGATTAACTTTCTTTTAAAAATTCATAACAGGAAGATAAAGTAGGCACGAAATGGAATAATATAATTTTTATATTTTCTGTCAGCTTTTATCTTCATTGGAACTAGTTTTATAATTTTCTTTGATTTCTAACCTTGAAAATTGTAATCCCTAGAATCTATATTGCCTTTTACTACCAAACAAAATTACATATACACAAAGGAATTAAGACTGTCAAATAATACAGAACAAAGGGGTTTGAAGAAAAATTATGGCATGGAGTTTACAGTTCCACAACTTGATAAAACTATATGAAATCTTATTTTGCTTTTTTTATCTTCCATGCCTGCAGCAACCAATATTTTTAGTTTGTGCATCTATCTTATTTTACAGGGCTAACGTTAATGCAACAGATAATTTCCTGTGGACTCCACTTCATTTTGCATGCCACGCAGGCCAGCAAGACATTGTTGAGCTACTTGTTAAATCTGGAGCTTTGATAGATGCAATGTCAATCAACTACTCAACTCCTTTAAGCAGAGCCATTGAAAGCTGTAGACTGGATACGGTAAAATACCTACTTGACATTGGTGCTAAATTCCAGCTGGAAAATAGAAAAGGTATGTATTCATATTGTTGATGGTTGGGGTCAGAAATGGAAAATTTATGTTAGATTTTAAATCTTTTCTGATCCAATTCTGACAGAGCCACATTTTCCCCTGGGTTCCTGGTGCAAACACAAGCCTGAGTTAAATGTTATGGAAGTTTGTTTTATACCAAGCCTTTCTCCAATTGTTGATACTGAAGGGCCAGTTCTTTATCTTTGCAGTATATAATGGCCGGAGATACTTTTGTGAAATACAATAAAAAATGTCCTACTGAAAAAATGAAGTGGATAAAAGCAAATTACAAGGCCAAATTTTTATTTTTATTTTATTTTAATTTGTATTTCATTTTTATTTTTTATTGTTTTTGAGTCGAGGTCTCACTATCACCCAGGCTAGAGTACAGTAGCCCAATCATAGCTCAGAGCAGCCTCAACCTCCTGGACTCAGATGATCCTTTTGCCTCAGCCTCCCAAGTAGCTTGTATTGCAGATGCATGCCACCACACTAGACTAATTTTGTTGTTGTTGTCATTTTTTAGAAATGAGATCTTGCTATATTCCCTAAGCTGGGCTTGAACTCATGGGCTCAAGCCATCCTTCCACCTCAGCCTCTCAAAGTACTGGGATTACAGGTGTGGTGAGCCACCACATCTGGCAATGACAGAAAGTTCTTCTATTACATTATTATAAAAATTTCTAGACACTTGATTTCTGTACTTTGTTGTGGATCAGTAACCCTTAGTTTGTGAACTTGTACCAGTTTTCAGATCATACCTTAAATCATCCCACTCTTATAACTTCTAATTCCTAATAATTTGTGTAAGTCTAAAGACAATGTAGATTTTGAATTCCTCTTAAAGCTGGATAAAGTATTGCCTTAACTGAGACTTTCTTGACTCTAGGAAGTAAACAGGTGGCCTCCTTTATATCATAAATACCATTCATGAAGAATAAAATATCATTTGAATACACGAGCTCTTTGCATAGAGCTGCCATTTTCTTATATTGGAAGCAATTGCTTCCCTTTGGTCTGAGTGAACATTAATATTAATGCCTCTGACTGATTCAGGCTGCCTCTACGTCCCGGGTAGTATTGTACCAGTCCTGTCTGATGACGTTACAGGTAATATAACATCCCGCTCTCTGCCTGGAGCACTTGTGAGCTTCCCCATGCCTTTTGGAATTTACCTCCTTACATCACAGAAATTTGACATTCAAAACGTAATCTGTCTCCTATCACCATTTGAAGAAAGGTAGTGAAAAAATTAAGAAAATAATTAATTTTTGTTCCAACAAACAACAATTGAAAGCATGGGATTTGAGAGCTGGGACCACCATAGAGAACATCTGATCTAGCTCTGTGAACACATGCATACCATTTGTTTTAGGAATCACCCTTACTACTGCAGGTTTAGGGAAGAGGTGCTAAGATTTTTTTTTTCTACATGGTTTATCATTAATACATTTATCATAACTCTGAATGTATGTTTATGTTTCAACAGGGCATAATGCCATGGATGTTGCAAAGGCATATGCTGATTATAGAATAATCAGTATGATTAAAGAAAAGCTAGATAATTTGCCAAAGCCTGCAGAAAATCAAAAACTGAAAGGCAAGCCAGCACCTAAATTGAAGACTGAAGGCCCTGAAATTAAGAAAGAAGAGGTAAGAAAAGAGGTCGACCACCTGTTTGTGCTGGAACTCTGTACAAACTTGTTGCAGTAGAAGGCAACAGCTCTATTTACATGTTCTTAGACAACATGGGCAAAAGAATATGCAGTACATATTTTCAGCATCATTATATACTACTCAAGGAAATACCTAGCAAGGAAATTCTTTATCACCAAAGAGCCTAAAAGGTGTTCATTGCAAAGAGAATATACACAAAAACCAGATGGGTTCAGCCAAATGCAATTAGAAGGTTGGGGAAAAACAAACAAACAAACTGGTTTTGGAAATGTATGTCATTAGTCCTGAATTATACAGATTTGATGAGATGGCCCAAACAGGGAAGGAGGGTAATCGTTACAAAAAAGGAAGTAAACATGATTTTCCTTTATTCTGGTCTCATAATCTTTCAGTTCCCACCTTATCCCCTCCCTTCACCTCCACCAAAGAATTTTAATGACTATCACTAAACCCTGGGCTATAGAGCTGCTTTTGACTTGGATATCCTGCAAAATGACTGTAGAAGGTCAAAGCTAAGTTGTCTGTTCCTGATAATCTGAAGTGGTTTAGGAACTTCTAAACTACCAGCTGAAGGTTGGGGTTGTTGTCCACAGAAATTACTGAGAGATCAAGACTTTGCTATTAGCAGGGAACCCCTAAGTGCATGTCTAGCTGAAGCTTCTTTTAAGAAGGTAGGAGATTAACTAGAGAATCTTGGCACACATAGGACAAGAGATGAACATCAAGAAGGAAAAGCTTTAGTGCTATCAGATTCAAAAGGGTTGGGGAAATGCAGGTGGTAGCAAGTGGATAGGAGGAAGGGATTGTCAGTAGACAGAAGTTATAAACATGGAGGTTGTAGTTAGGATGGCAAAACGCGAAGGTGGATCTTTCAGCTAATGTTCTTTCGTATGCACCATTATCATTTTGATAGGATTTTATTTTTCTGATTAATGAATGGACACAGGTCAAGGATGGATATCCTTGAACACTTATGTGATCTGTCACTAATACTACTAATTAAGTAGATTTAAACAAGGCAAACTATCTCTCCCGACCTAGAGTTATAATATTCTATTTTATCTCAAAGGATAACTTATATAGTAACATTTTTAGTTTTTTTTTTCTGGCTTCAGAGTAAGATGTAGTACAGCAAATGATATTAGAAAGTGAATATGGACTTTTGCAGCTTATAGGTTTCTTTGTCTTGTTTCCAGGAACCACTGTCATCAATTTATGCTCTACCAGCCATGTCAGAGGGAAAGAAAATGCAGAAGGATAATGTTGTTCATCTCAATTCATTGATTACCAGTGGTTTTACCAAGAAAGTGGATATTACATTTATTCCACGGAGAGTAAGTACTTTGGAAACATCTTCATAGCATGGGAGAAGTCCATAATGTCATTTTTCAAGTGCTTTTTAAGGCAGATCATCCAAACCATGTCCAAAATGTGTCTTTTACATTTACTATTTGTGGGTTTTTTTTTTTTTTTTTGCCAAGCCATGCTACTTTCTGCTCAGGAAGTCCAACTGTTAGCTGCCAATATTTGGTTTGCTCCATGACTATTTCTATATTGACATTTGCATTTTCCAGGAAAGATTGAGGTCTTTGGTCAATGGCATGCCGCACAGCCATTTGGTCACCAAGTCCTAGGGACACTTTTCTTGGTACTTCTCAGATCCAACCTTTCTTCTCTGTGCTCACTACCATCATTTCACATGGGAGTTTAGTTTTATACTAATCCAGAGGGATTTATTCAGTAGCCTCCTAAAACATCTATGATTAAAGAGGTGAGAAAACATTTGGGGAAAAGAATTCTTTTTCTTTCTTTCTTTTTTTTTTTTTTTGAGTTGGAGTCTCACTCTGTCTCCCAGACTAGAATGCAGTGGCTGCTCCCGACCACCGCAGCCTCGACCTAGTGGGCTCCAGCGATCCTTCCGCCTCAGCCTTCCAAGTAGCTGGAACTACAGGCGCACGCTACCACACCCAGCTAATTTTT
>CAUYQG010012606.1:0-11625 GCA_963574415.1 Tarsius wallacei | reverse complement strand
CAGGCAATAAGAGTAGAAACAGAAAATAGAAGGCTAACACACTGTTTTTAAATAAAATAATTATCATTCTAAATTTGTATGCTTTATAAAATTACTGCCTAGTTTGAGAAGAAATAAAAATATTTTTATACTAAAAGTAAGCACCTGAGAGCAAACACAATCAATAGGTGATATTTGAAAAATACTTGTAAAGTATTCTTGAAGAAAATATGTTACTGGAAGAAACATATCAGATGAAAGAAATAACCTTGAACAAAGATAGTTGTAAAGATCTAGGCAAATCTAAATAAACATTGACTGCATACAATAATTTTAATTTTTAAGTATATGATTAACCATATGTTAATCATAAAAAATCAACAAAAATCCTTTGCTCTAATAAGGAGCAAAGGAATCAGAGTTAGAGCTTTTTGAGACCCATCTATGGTTAAGAGGATGGGTAATTATATTTATTTAAACTTAACTGAAATAAATATGCACATAAGACTGTGAGGGTCACTCCTTTACAGATAGAGGAAAAAGTCTATAACTTGGAGACTAGTGAAAAAACAGAGGGAAATGAAAGAAAAGCAAAGTGCACTCATCAATCCACATAAGTGTGAGACAGAAGCAGAGAAAATACAAATCACAAAGTAATTTGCTAGAAAAATAAATCTGAATATGTTCATAGTCAGAACAATGTAAAATCAATTAGTTTGTTCAGTTCAGGGACAAAAGTGGTCAACTTGGACTACAAATATTGTCCAAGTATACATTATTGTAAAAGTCACATCTAAAATAAAGGCTGAACATAAAGAATAGGAAATATATTTTCAACAATTACTGTCTGAAAGGAAATTGGAGCAGTTTTACTGATATAGACAAAAGACTGAAGTCAGAAAACACTACCAGAAATAAGAGGGTCACAGCATAAAAAATATATTTTATTCAGGAAAATATATATGTATACATTTTAAATATAAATCATAATAGAGTCAAAATATGTAAATACATGTTTGATTTAAGAAGACAAATCTGCATATCAGTCATAATGGGGGAAAACTTAAATCATGCATTTTAGAGATTAATTGAGAACTAAAAGTGATCTAAAGTATTCAAAGGACTTCAATAATTTAATTAACAAACTAACACATACACCTAGTAATTATATGCAAAACACAGTCTCCAACTGGAGAGTACAAACTTTTTACAAGCATACACTAAACATTCATGAAAATTGAACATGTTCTAGTCTATAAAGTGAGTCTCTACAGATTTCATCATAGTCATCATATTCTCTGGCCAATTCACAGATAAGTTAGAATCCAATAATGAAAAGAACTTTAAAAATTCCACACATTTGGAAATTTTGACAGAAAACCTTCTAAATAATACAAGGACCTTCAAAGAAAAATAATAATGAAAATTAAAACTGTGCAATAAAACAAATAATGTATGTCAAACCCATACGATGTCATTAAACTTGTATGATTACAATCTTTAATGATTAAATTTTAATCATCAAGTTAACAAGAGAAAGGCAAAAAATGATTTGAAAGTCTAACTTAAAAAATCAATGGGGAAAAACCTGGAGAAAGACTACAAAGAAAACAAATGTCAGCAAGTAACAGAGACAAAAACAGACATTGAAGCAATGATACATGTGGAGATTAAAAAGGTAAGAATTGAAAAACCTAATCAAGTTTTTTAATAAATTGGTAAAATTAATTGAGAAGAAAGAGCTAAGGCACTTAGAAACAATAAATACAAATAAGGAATCAAGCTATAACCACAGATTAAGTAGGCATTTGTATCTTGATAATAGGGTAATGGAGTGAAATATAAAAAGGTTAATGCCAACAAATTTGAAAATTTAGATGAAATAGTAAACTCCAAAAATTTAATCTTAAGAAAATAGAAAATATATTGCTTTTTGATATTCTAGTCAGCATTAATATAATAGACACCAAATTTTATGAAGATAATATATTTTTTTTGAGAGAAGGAATCTGAATCCTGAAAGAAATCATACTGTCTTCCAAATTTTTAAATACACTTTAATGCAACAAACCATGTCATATACTTCCTTCTCCAGAAGTTAAAAACTTGTATAAATAATGAAAAATTAGCTTAAAGATATTTGAAAATCTATCATAAATTGCAAGAAATACTTTTTCTACCATTTAGTTGAGGTTTTTCAAGTCAATGGCTTAGAAGTTAAATTGGATAGAAATCATGTATACAGTAAATCCATCAACAAAGTGTGGCGACTCCAGGCAGGCAAGGTTAAATAAGGAAGATGGAGAAAAGTAAGAGTGTTGGTGGTCTGTCTCTAAAGAATTTTAAAAGTTGTGTATCCAAACAAGCTACTGAAACTGTAGCAAATAATACCACAAAATAAATGATACAGATAATAAAAGTCAGGGGAATTTTGCAGTGAGGAAAAATTACTAGGCTAGCTGGGGCAATTCAGTCTTCATGGAGGAGGCAAGGGATTTGTAGATAAGTAGAGTCCACATTGGTCATGTGGAAACTGAATTAAAATGCCAACCTACTTACTCAAGGCTATTCAGAATGGATTCATGGTATCCGTTTGTTTTTTAAGTCCTGGTAAGGACATTTAACATGAGCTCTAACTTCTTAACAGAATTTATTGTAAGTGTACAATACAGCATTGTTAGCAACAGCCACAATGTAGTACAGTGGATATCTAGAACTTTTTCATCTTGCCATAATTGAAACTTTATACTTACACATTGAATAGCAACTCGCCATTTTTCCATTTCCTCTAGCTCCTGGTAATCACCATGCTGCTGTCTGCTTCTAGGAGTTTGATTGTTTAAAAATACCTCATATAAGTGGAATTATGCAGTATTTGTCCTTCCGTGACTGGTTTGTTTCCCTTTGCATAATGTTCTGGAGATTCATCCAAGTTGTTGTATATGGAAGGATTTCCTTCTCTTTTTATGGCTGAATAACATTCCATTGTGTAGAACGTTAACATCTACACATGCCACATTTTCTTTATCCATTGATCCATGAATGAACATTTATTTTGTTTTCACATCTTGGCTATTATAAATAATGCCACAGTGGATGTGGGAATGCAAATGTCTCTTCAATATGCTGATTTCAATATTTTTGCCTAAATACCTAGAAGTACAAATACTGGATCATATGTAGTTCTATTTTTAATTTTCTAAGAGCTCCCTACTGTTGGAAATGCAGTATGATAATAGCTGTGGCACCATTTTAAATCCCTACTCTCAGTGTATAATGATTCCAACATATCCACATCCTAGCTTGCACTTGTTATCTTTTTTTTATTATTAATAGCCATCCTACCAGGCGTGAATCAGTATCTCACGGTGTTTTTGATTCACATTTCCCTGGTGATTAGTGATGTTGAACATCTTTTCATATACCTGCTGGCTATTTGTATGTCTTCTTTGAAGAAATGACCATTCGTATATAAATATGAATATATATATAAATATAGCCATAAATATATATGAATGGTCATTTCATATATAAATATGAATACACATATAAATATAGCCATAAATATTTATGAATGGTCATTTCTTCAAAGAAGATATACAAATAGCCAACAGGTATATGGCTATACAAATAGCCAGCAGGTATAGATATGGTATATACATATAAACAGTCCTATATACATATGCACACATATGTATATATTAATTATATGTATATGTGTATATATACTTCTACTGAGTTGCAAAAGTTTCTTATTTTTTTTGGATATTAGTGGCTTATCAAATAAATGATTAGCAAATCTTTTCTCCAGTTCCATAGGTTGCCATTTCACTCTGTTAATTGTATCCTTTCCTGTACAGAAGTCTTTGAGTTTGATATAGTCCCACTTGTCTATTTTTACTGTCGTTGCCTGTGCTTTGAGTGTCATAGCCAAGGAATCCTTGCCAAGACTAATAACATGAAGCTTTTCCATGTTTTCTTCTAGAAGTTTCACAGTTTCAGGTCATGATTTCTATCTTCGTTCATCCCTGCCACTATAACAAAAATATTTTAGACTGGGTAACTTATAAACAACAGAAATTTATTGCTTACAGTTCTATAGGCTGTGAATTTCAAGATGAAACACTGTCAGATTCAGTGTCTGTTGAAAGCTTGCTTTCTGCTTCCTAGATGGCAACTCTTGCTGCATCCCCACATGGCAGGATGAGCTAATGGCTCCTGGGATCTTCTTTTAGAAGACCAGTAATCCCATTCATGGGGCTTCTTCCCTCACGATTTAATCACCTCCCAATGTCCCCATCTCTTCATAGTTGATTAAGTTTCAACTATGAATTTTGGGAAGACACATTCAGACCACAGCAGTATTTGTTACCAAATAACCATATTCCAATATTTTTGCATAGAAGGCACTGTGAACAAGCCCTTACTCTCTGTGGTTTGTAACTCAATTTTAAGAACGCAGAGATCTTTAAGAAAAATGAAGATCTCAAAGTGTCTGCAAAAATATTATTTCTGAAATAAAAGTAAATCTGACGAAAGAAGGTTAAGTCAGATATGAAATGTTAAATTGCAAGAAAAGTTCCAATTTCCCCAGGGAACTGAGAGCAAATAAATGAACGTTTCATAGAAGTAAAAATAATAGCTATAAAATCTAAAGGGGGGGTGAAAAATATAAATTGTCAGTAGACAGTCACAACTATGTGCTTGATACTTTGATGTCTGTTTATCCAACGTATGTATGTGCACAAATGTTTATGTAGTTTTCCTTTTCTAAACCTAAGTCTGTCTTTCTATATCCACCTCTGTGCGCTTCCTTGACAAGCATCTATCTAGTGACAATTAGTGAACACGTCTCCCTTTCCAGGCTATCTCATGCCTCCTGGGGTTTACATTACCCAGAATATTTGGAGATGGAATTCTGGTCTTCAGGTATTCAGTCTCACTGCTGACATGCCCAAGCTTACATGGACAATTCAGAAGCATCACACCTAGCTTCCTGCCTGACAGTCTTGAGAAGCGAGAACTTTCACTCCAAGGTCCAGTTCTCATCCCCTACCTTTCTGGCCCAATTAGCTTAAGTTTTTTATGTCAGTCTGAAACACAAAATACTTTTGCTCCCCCCTCCCATATACACACGTGCTTAAGCCTTGAAAATATACCCTATCTTTTCTTTCCCAGAAGATAGGAATTGTTTTTTTGTTTTTGTTTTTTAAGTTTCACTTTTTTTCTCCCATGGTAATTTAATATCACGAGAAAAAGAAAGAATCCATGGTAATTTTTATCTTACAATGTCAGTTTGTGACATATTTTAACAATCTGTTTCTAATGAATGATTTGAGCATAATGCTATGAAAATGGAAATATAAGATGATTCATGATTTAAAATATCTTATTATGCTTCTTTGATAACCCTCTTGTTTTTTGATTTGTTAAATTGCAATTGTCGCCGCTCCCTTTGCCGCCGCCTTAGCCCCGGTCCCCCAACCCCGCCTCACCGCCGCCATGGCGGACCCTAAATACGCCGATCTTCCCGGCATTGCCAGGAACGAGCCTGATGTTTACGAAACCAACGACCTACCCGAGGATGATCAAGCCGAGTTTGATGCGGAGGAGCTGACAAGCACAAGTGTGGAACACATTGTTGTCAATCCCAATGCTGCCTATGACAAGTTCAAGAGAGTAGGGACAAAGGGACTTGATTTTTCAGGTCGTATTGGAAAAACCAGGAGGACAGGATACGAATCTGGAGACTATGAGATGCTTGGAGAGGGCCTGGGAGTGAAGGAGCCGCTGGTACTCCCTAGCAAAAGTACCAGCGACTACTACATGAGGTTTAGGAGCGTCATGACAACTGAAGCCGAAAAAACCAAGACAACAGTGAAGGAGTCAGCCACCGAGGAGAAGCTGACCCCCGTGGTGCTGGCCAAGCAGCTGGCAACCCTAAAACAGCAGCTGATCTCCTCCCACCTAGAGAATCTGCAGGGCCCAGACGCTGCAATCAACCTCACTGACCGGACGGCTCTCTGGCAAAGCGCCTACTGCTGCAGCTGGAAGCAACAAAGAATAGCGAAAGGGGTTCGGGGGAAAAGGCACCACTGGGACCCCCCCAGATAGCAGTCTTGTCACTTGCGAACTACATTCTCGGCCTGAGCAGGATAAGTTCTCTCACGCTGCCAAGGTTGCAGAACTCGAAAAGCGCCTGATGGAGCTGGAGGCACCTGTGCTCTGTGACCAGGATGTGCAGAATCCCCTTTCTGCAGGACTGCTGGGAGCTTGTCTTATGGAGACTGTAGACTTGTTGCAGGCAAAGGTGAGCGCCCTGGACCTTGCGGTTTTGGACCAAGTGGAGGCTCGACTACAGAGTGTCCTTGGAAAGGTGAATGAGATTGCCAAGCACAAAGCCTCAGTGGAGGATGCAGATACACACAGCAAGGTGCACCAGCTGTACGCTACCCTGCCTGAGCTGGTGCAGAGACTTGTCACCCTCAAGCAGCTGCACGAGCAAGCCATGCAGTTTGGTCAACTCCTGAAACACTTGGACACCACCCAGCAAATGATCGCGAGTTCCCTTAAGGACAATACCACTCTCCTGACCCAGGTGCAGACAACCATGCGTGAAAATCTGGCCACAGTAGAGGGGAACTTTGCCAGCATGGATGAGCGGATGAAGAAGCTGGGGAAGTGAGCAGTGTGCGAGCTGGAGGGCAGGGGTCAGCCCTACCTCTCTGACCTCGGTTAACAGCTTACGTAGGCCTTCCCTTCACTATGACTCTCGCATCCCCATCCCATTTGACACTGGAGCTAGGGTTCTTCTTGCATGTGGGGTTGACACCCCTCCCCTGATGAATACAGGTGGTAGCTGGGGGTTATTAGACCGGGGTCTCCCCTCAGGCCAGGGAGGTGAGGACGTGGGCCCAGCCACTGGCCAGCTCATGTCCAATACTGCTTTGCCTGACGTGGGGAAGGGTTGGGTCCTGTCCTCCATCACGGCTTCTGTGGCTGGCTATAACACTGTATAACTCTTCTGACCATTAAATGCTGTTGTACTCTGAAATAAATAAATAAATAAATAAATAAATAAATAAATAAAATTGCAATAGTCAAAGAAATGTCTAGAGATCTCCAAGGGTTCTCAGGAGTCTAATTTTCCTTTCTTTCCAGATAAATTTGGACATAGGAGAAGGAATTCTGGATTTAGGCTAAGAGAGGAGTGTGGAAATCTCTGTGAAATCTAATGGCAGTACCAATCAGTACCCCCTTTTAACTAAAATTACTTGGGAAAGACACCCCAGTAAAAGCTCTTTGGGCTTTTCAAACTGGGTCTCTCTCTCTCTCTCTCTCTCTCTCTCTCTCTCTCTCTTAATCTAGGATGATAAAGGATTTGAAACAGGGAGGTCTCAGTTATACCCCATCTATAGCTTTTATTGATGAACTGCTGTTTTTATACTGAATACAAACTTGGATATAAATTGATTATTCTTTTTATACCATGTCATGGAATATGGTAAGAAAAAGGCTGAGCTGAAAGAAATTTCTGCTTTCTTGAGAAATGAGATGCAAAAAAATGACGGTTCCCTTTGACAAGGAAAAGGAGTTCTCCCAAAGAGAACATGACTGGAATTTCTGTCATCGCTGCCATTCTAAGAATCTCATCAAAGACTAAGCTAGAGAAAACACCACCAAGAAAAGGTGCCAGATCCCAGCCAGGACAGAAGTGTGTTTCAGGGGCACAGCTGGCCTCTGGCACTGCTGAGTGGTTAATGTGTCAGTCTTCTCTGTTCAGGTTATTAACCTCATAGTTGTACAGCACCGTGTTTCACTTGACTGGCTTGTTTGGTTTAGAACCTGATAGTAATCTTAGTACGCAAAACAGATACCATTTTTCGGCAATCCAGCATGGTTTTCCATTCATAATTTATCAGAACTGCAGAGAATGTCAACACAATTGAAGCCTCCTTTTTATGGAATTGCCTCTACGGGGTTTGCTGAGCTCTAAGACGAGGTGTGTGTGGGGTGGCAGTGGAGGAAATGAAGAGGAGAGGAGAGAGTTTATCAGTGTCTCCTGAAATAGTCATCATCCCAGAAGATCACCCATCATTGGTCTTAAGGTCACTTTTGTCTTTTTGGCTTCAGTGGGTCTGGATAATCTTTTTTATCATGACCATAATCCAGATGGGAGTTTGGAAAGATCGCAACCTAAGAACTCATCTGTCAGGGGTCTCTATAGCTATTTCCTGTGGGGTGAGGAACATATTAGCTCCCTGGAACACTGCCTGAGGTAAAGGCTTAGAACTTTACACTCTAGCTCAAGCTTCCTTCCATCCCTCCTACTCTAATCTAAGGGAATCTGTCTTCTGATCGCCACAGAAATTTCACCTTCTTTCAGAGACACAACCTAGTTCCCAAGACAACTCCATCCCAGGGTCCGTTTCTATGATGGCTCAATGTTCCAGTTCTCTTGTGACTATGAACCTCTCTCAAAATCAGTCACTAACTGTAAGGGGCTTAATTTTAAATCCCATGTATAGGACCTTGCATCCTTTAAATCGCAGATGGAAACCATATCCCGGGAACAATCATAATTTTCTTTCAACCATTTTTCATAGGCTGATGGGACTTGCACATGCCCCAAGTTCCATGCAATTAACTTGATTCTGGTCTCCTGCCATTGACATTGAACTTTAGCTCCCATGACTCTGTGGGAGACAAATACTAGCTGCATCCAGACTGAGAACCAGGAGGCTGTGGCTCCAGTTCCTGGTTACAGACTCACCACTGTGACTTTCAGTTCCCTTTCTGGTCTGGAGAGCTATTTTTTCTTCATTTGAGTTTACCATATCTTTGTCATTTTCTCATTCTTTAAAAAAAATTTGCTTATTGTTGTGTTTTGAATTGATGGAGAAGTTCCAACTTAAATTCAGAATGCCATACTGGCTCTTAAACCCAACCCGAAGGTATCCAGATCTCAGGATGACTTTGCATGTTGCGCACATGAAGACCCAGGTAGAGAGGCAAGTTGGCACTCCCTGCTATCCCCAGTCCAACTTATCCAGGGAGGAAGACTACATTTAGTTATGCCTCTTGTCAAACCTCACTTAAGATGAAAGGACCGTTAAACATTGAAATGCATTTTTCATGGTAAAGCCCATGCTCGGAATCAAAATGGAAGAAAATCCCAGGGATGTTGTGTTTGAATTCCCTGTATTTATTTATTTTTTATTTTAAAGAGGTGGGGTACTATTCAGGATTAGGTATACAAGTGGACATCATGAGGGTAAAGTCTGGGCTTCCCTTTAGTCCCTACTTTGCCTGGTTGAGTGATCATAAAGGCTGTTTCCAGGCATGGACTTGTCTTGAAAATGTTCTGTTGTGTCCAACTGCATTCGCAGTGTGCACTCATATACAAAGCACTGGTCAGATGGTCAGGGAGTGGATGATTATAGAGGTCTATTTTCTGCTTGAATGTTCACAAATGTGTGAGTCTTGGCAGGAAAGCCACTAAACCTTTCACAGCACATCTCCCCCTAGTGAAATGGAAATATTAATTCCTGCCAATATTGTGGTATGATAATGAGGAACAAACAAAACAGGCCAAATGATGCTATAAATCTATTTTGAGACTATCCCTCACATACTTGCCTTGTATAATTTTAGCTTTAAGTGCAGTCATTTTAAATGAAAAAGCTTTTTAAAAAGCTAAGCATTAATTCAATAATTTGAAAAAAAAATGTAAAATAAGTGACACATTAAACAAATATTTAAATTATTTAACAAAAAAATTGGTTCTGTTAAAAAGGTGAATAGAATTTAAAAAACATTTTCAATGTCTCTTTCTAATGCTCAAAAATCTCTTTATTCTTGGTGGCTTTGTCGAAGATGAGTTGGTTGAGATTGAGTTTTGCTTCTGGAATATCTGTCCTGTTTCATTGGTCTATGTTCCTATTCTTGTACCAGTACCAGACTGTTTTGGTTACTGTAGCCTTGTAGTAAAGTTTAAATTGTGGCAATGTGATACCTCCCACTTTGTTACTTTTGCTGAGGATTGTTTTGGCTATGCATGCTCTTTTCTATTTCCATATGAATTTCTGTATTGTTGTTTTCAGGTCTGAGAAAAATGATGATGGTAATTTGATGGGCATTGTATTGAACGTTCCGATTGCCTTGGGTAGGATGGACATCTTGACAATATTGATTCTTCTGATCCGTGAGCATGAATGTTTTTCCAATTTTTTGTGTCATCCTTGATTTCTTTGAGTAGCATTTTGTAGTTCTCATTGTAAAGGTCTTTCAGTTCTCTGGCTCAGTGAATGACAATGCATTTCATTGCTTTTGTGTGAGGCTATTGTGAATGGGGTTGTGCTTTTTATTTGACACTCTGTCTGCTTGTTGTTAATATATAGAAATGCAACTATCTTTGCGCATTGATAATTCTGACATGGACCTCACATCTCTGTACTACAGTTTTTATTTGTATTAAAAATGTTTCTATTTTTTTCTAAACGTTTTTATTTAGAAAATGATAGTAGGAGAAGTTTTATCACATGAAAACTTTCAGGTATAGGGGAAATGAGCTTTGTAATAGAGAATTTAAATAGTAAAAATGATAAAAGAGATAGCCAACTTATATATATCAAATACAAGTACTGTGAATAATCTACAATCACAATAATCAATCCTCAATGCCTCCAAAATTCACCTGATGAGGCTAACTATGGCTGTGGTCAGGCTTTCGAGGCACAAATAATCCTCATATATTATGATCTAGAAATTATAAAAAGATAAAAAGTTGTCCAGTAAACTTTATTATAGTCTTTACTTTCTTATTTATGATTTTTTATCTGCTGAGAGTTATTGGAACCATTATTGCAGTTTATTATTATAGTTTTAAAAAGTTCAATACGATAAGGTCAATAGAAAAACAATGAGTTAACAACAATAATAGAAAAAAAATAGCAGAGAGAATAAAAATGATTATAACAGCAGAAAAACTTTTATGATATTAAGAAATCTAACAAAATATAAGTAAAAGCATTATAGAATAATGATTATAGAATATTGACGAAATATATGCATGAAAAAATGGTGGTAAAAATCTCATCATGAATAGAAAAAAATTTATGCCAGTAAGGTTGTCAATTTTTCTAAAGGTAAAGTACAAGCTCTCTTCAGATATTTTAACATATATAAAAATCTAATTTTAAAATTGGTGTGAATATTTAACATCCAGAAATAACCAACATGTCTAGTAGGGAGTCTGTCTAAGCTTTTTTAATTAAGTAATAATAATTAAGGCAACATTATATAGGTACAGAAATAGCTATAAAGGAATTGAAAGCTGAGGTAGAATCTTAAGATTTTTTTTTTTTTGACATCAAATATGTTTTTAATGAGTTCATAATAACACACAAGGCAACAAAAATAATAAAATGTTTTGATCAACATTGGAGGCTACCAAGAAATTACCTAATTGTTCTGAATGCTGGTAAACACAGACAATAAGCATTTTTTTTTTTAATTTAATTTAATTTTATTTTATTTTATTATGTTATTGTGGGGTACAGTTAGGGGTTAGGCATACAAAAATATTTCGTTCAGGTACCCTTGTTGATAAGAGGTGTCTCCCCATCCTCAGATAGATACCCACCA
>CAUYQG010012604.1:0-42142 GCA_963574415.1 Tarsius wallacei | reverse complement strand
TTGGGAGGCTGAGGTGAGTGGATTGCCTGAGCCCGCGGGTTCGAGACCCGCCTGGGCAGGCGAACCCTCATCTCTACAATAAATCAAAAAAAATCAGCTGGGCGTGGTAGCGCGCGCCTGTAGTTCCGGGTACTCAGAAGGCTGAGGCGGAAGGATCGCCGGAGCCCAGCAGGTCGAGGCTGCGGTGGCCGGGAGCGGCCACTGCACTCCAGTCTGGGCGACGGAGTGAGACTCCAACTCAAAAAAAAAAAAAAAAAAGGAAAGTCATTCATAATCCTGTCATTTTTTGGTATGTATTCTTCTAGCTCAAAAATGCATCTAGTATGTTTTTAAAAAATATATAGTTGTAGAAAAGTAATTATGTTGTAGTTACTGGTCAGTAGAATATATTTTTTCCTCACTTATTAATACAAGGTGAATATACAGGGGGTGCCAAAAAAATGTACACACATTTTAAGAGGTGTTATCTATGTATTGCTTTTTGAAATTGAATTAAATTACAGTAGCAATGTGTAGTATGATGTTCACCCAACCGTGCTTCCACCATTTTCTTTGAATGTCCTGCCTGTCGCATGGTAACGCCAGCATTCATTTGATTAATGCCATCTTTTGAGCAAATGTTATACAAAATGTGCATACATTTTTTTTTGGTCACCCCTGTATTTCTGGGTCAATAACCTTGACTCCACATCAAATTCCACTGTATGAATTCACTGTTTGGGAGCATTAAGATTCTTTCCAATGTTCTGCTATTTTAAACAATGCCGTAGTGAACATACTTGTGCTTATCTGTGTTCATTTGTTAGGAAGAATTCCAACAATGATGTTCTAGAGGACTTTTGATTGTCTTTAGTCAGAGAGGAGATAGAAAGCTTAGGAAAGGGCTGCTGGGACCATGCCTTGGGAAGGGCCAGGAATGTAGCAGGACTTGGGTAAATGTTCTTAAGCGAACAAAGGGTCAAAATTAGCATGAGGAGTTTCGGTAAGATGGATGAAAAAAAAAAAAATAGCCCTGATGACTCTGAGGAGACAACTTAGAAACACAATTTGTGTCCCTAAAGAGGGGCTTGGGAAACCCCCAAACCTGGCAGTACATTTCATAGCAACAAGTCTCACCCAGTTATTCAGTTTAGTCAGTGAAACAAAATAGAAAAATTTAAAAAAGTCCAAGTGATTGAATGAGTTAGAATATATTTTGTCCGCTCTTATGTCTGAAACTATCGTTGTCTCCCTCTATTACATGAGCTCCAAGCGAGCTTTCCAATTCCCATGATGTATACTGGGGTGGAGGGTCTACCTTATCCTCTGACTGAGATTATGGAACAGGGTTGAAGTGAGGAGTCAGAGAAACTAATCAGCTAGGAAAGAGAAGAAAACATAAAAAAACACGTGCACTTACTCTCCAATTTCTTTTTGCTTCTTTTTTCTGTTTAAAGATTTCCAATCTTTGCTACAGAGACGTGCTCCTCTCAAGTCACCCACTCGTTCCCCCAGGGGTCATTGGAGAGTTATTGTTCTAAGTATAGTTCCTGGGTGTGAACTGAAATAGGTGAGGTTTCAGCTGAGTCTTTCCGAAATGTCTCTTGAATCATCTACCTAGAACATAGCAAGAACCAGGAAGTGGGCTGATAAGACATCGGCCACCCAGAATCCTTTGGGAAAAGCCAAGCCAAAACAGTCAGCATCAAGCTGATGGACGGAGGCGTGGGCATTTTACTCCTGGGAAAGGCCTTCAGAGCCTCCTCTTAGGATGCACTGAAAGCAACAGTTTTGATCAGTGGAGGCCAAACACCGCTGCAGTTTGTTGGCGATGGATTAGAAAAGGGGTCTGGGAAGCCTGGAGGGAAGCAGAAACAGTGAGCCCCCCAAAAGAAAGAAGCAGGAAAATGAAAACCTCAGAAGAGAGCAGTGTAGGGTGAATGAAGGGCAAAGAGCCCTACCCACCACACCAGTCCCCTTGGAGGTGTCCATTGATGTGCCCCAGGACGGGTCATCAGGGAGACACTACATTCAGGGCAATCTGTTGACAAAAGCAGAGAGCACAGAAGGATTTCCCTCCAAAATCGTTGATGTCATCAAGGTTTTGATGCTTAAAACAGTAGAACCTGTGATCATCTAGAAAACTTGGCTTTTCCCAAAGAATTCTGGGTGACCGATGTGTTACCAGGTGACTGCGGTCGAATCTTTTCCTCCTGGTTTATAGAACTGAAATCCCTAAACATTTGGTGAGATATGGAGATGTTGGCCACTCACCGGTGAAGTCAAGCGTGACTGGGTGATGTGGAAAGGGGATGAAACAGAAGGTAGGGGAAGCAGTTGTGAAATGACTCAAGATGAAAGTGCAGAGGTGCCTGGTGCTGGGCACAGAGTGGTTTCTGAACGCAGAACTGAAGGGAACTGCTTTCGAGACAGGTTCTCTCTCACCAGGTGCTCTGGCTGTCCCGCCTAGAGCTGAAGGCGATGGAGGGTGATTGAGGGAGGAGATGGAAAATTCTTCTAGGGGAGCCTTGGCAGGACAAGGCTCCAAGTTGGAAGCTTCTGCTGGGGATAACTGTGCAATGACTGTTTCGTGTGGCATTTTGGTCTTGGGGGCTTCTACCAGGTGAGAAACCTGGCTGACCCAGGAGCCATGCCGTGTGGCCCGCCGCGTAGGGCCTGTGGTGGCAGGTGGGGAGGAGCTCCTTGTCATGCCTGGCCTACCTGGGTCATGCAACTGTGTGAATAACAAGGCAAGAAGAGCCCTGGGTTATGCTGATAATTCCAGCCCCTGTCCCCCACACACAAAAAATGCCGACTGAACTTTTTAGGTTGTTGACACAGATAGTTTTTTTCTCCTTGGATTATTCATGGAGAATCATTTTGTAATAATTCACTGAATAGAAGACAGGCCAGGCTTAGTTTTTAAAAAGAAAGGATACATGTGTGGCATTTTAAAAGAAAAATTCCACTAAAATTTCCACTCTTAGTTGATGGGGCATCATTCCATTTAATGTCTTTGTTATGAAGAGGGCGTAAAGAGCATCCCATCATTTTACTGCATAATTTAATACTATTGTTTTTCTTTTAGGATCCAATTCTTTTTTTTTTTTTTTTTTAATTTATTGTAGAGATGAGGTCTTGCCAAGTTGCCCAGGCGGGTCTTGAACCCGCAGGCTCAGGCAATCCACTCACCTCAGCCTCCCAAAGCGTGGGATTACAGGCTGAGCCACCGAGCCCGGCTAGGGTCCAATTCTTATTGGAAGAGTTTTAACTATTTATAAGGGCCTTGTGAGGAAACCAGGACCGCCCCTCTTTTTATAGATGAAGAGAAATGAAGCCACAGGATTGAAACGAGTGGCCCCAAGGATGACCAGAAAAGGAATTAATGTTTGAGAGAGAAGATAAAAGCTCTCTGCAGTTTTACTTCTCTCAGAAATAACTAAATTTGACAGTTTGATGTGGTTTTCTCTAAGCTTTTTCTCTTTGCTAGAAGTGCAAAATGTATCCTAACATTTGGTAAACATTTCCCATGTTATTCTATAATTTCTGAAACTATGACTTTTTAAAAAGTGGTGTGGCATTTGCTCAAGCACACGTCCCCTAGTTCATTTAGCCTCTCTTCTCCTGGGTTTTCTTCCAGCTGCTTCCTATTTGCTCCTATAAAGAATCCTGTGAGAAACACGTTTGCACCACATCTGCATAGGCAGAGAAGGCTGATTTGTGCAGAGATTGTTTGGGAATTCTAGAGAGGCAGAAAGCCACTATCATTAACAAGGCGATCTAGAAATGACCTAAAATGTGCAAAATCTTTCTTGACACAAAGATGGAAAAGACATTCTCTCTGACTATGAAGAGCGACAATTTGGTCGATACGTAGGGAGGCAAAGTACACACGAGTGATGACCCTATGAGGTAGTAATAAGTCCCAAAGGCATGGAATGGACAGCGACACAATAGGACATGTTGAGCAGACAGTGGATGCTCAAATGATTGGTTTGTTTTGCGCACAAGAGCTGAGAGTTTGGGCCATTGAGGAACTGTGATACAAAATGTGGTGTGGATTTATAATAAACCGGATCTGGCTTTAAGCCCTAGCACTGCTCATTATTATCCATATGAACTTGGAAACACCATTTTCCCTTCTGTGACCTCAGCTTTCTCATCTGTAAAATGGGAATAATAATAATAATAATAATATCAGTGTTGCAAAGGGAAATTAAATGGGACAATGAATATTATTATAAGGACTTTCTAATGTCAAAAATTATTACAGATGAAACAATTCCAGATGGGTGCTTGGCATTTTGATATCATTTTATAGTCACTGTACAATAAAACAATGTACTGTGTAGACAGAAAATATCCACGGCCTCCAGTATTTGAAACAGCAGAGCAGCAAGGAGTTTTGGGCAGCAGTAAAACATTCAAGAATTGTTATGTTCTAAAGTGGGAGCCGACCCAAGAAGAAATTTAAAGAGCACACGTCAAATGCTCGATCTCATTCTCCCTTTTAAATGGTTTTGCATCTAGCGTATTTGCAGGTCAGTGCTCCAGGGACCCCAAATGGCCTGTTGGCAGAACGCAGTGTTGGCCTCACCATGGTTGTGCATTCTCCAGGGCTGGGGAGGGGGTACGCTCCAGCTTGTCCTGGGAGGGCGAGTGCTCTCCAGGTGGGAGGGGGCAGTACTGGTTTCCTGTCAAAACTAAATCGCATGAAATGCTTTGTTCACTGTGAAAGCAGGGAAGTTGGACCCAGAAGCCAGACGGAAAAACAATCTTTCCCTCTTAAGGTCCCAAGGAAGAGAAAATCTTTGTTGTCAGGGGCAATAAAGATGGAACCGGGTAACTTGGAGCACGCTTAGGAGGTATAAGAGAGTCGTGTGGCATAGAAATAGGAACACCCGTATTTTAGTTGGGAAAGGTTTATGTTGAGGGAGGTGGTCCCGAGAGTGGCCAAGGAAGCATGGGCCCGAGCCAGGCCCAGCAATCTTGGGCTGAAACACACCAGGACCAACATTCAGGGTGGCACAGAGGCGAGGAGAGGCTGGAGCCAGAGAGGCTATCCTTGTGTGTGTGATCAGAGCGAGTGTGTGTGAGAATGTATGAGTGCATGAGTGTGTGAGAGGGTGCATCATGTGTGTGTGTGAGAGGATGTATGAGTGTGTGTGAGAATATGATTGTATGTTTGTGAGTAACAGTGTAGGTGTTTATCCATTCAAAGGAAATCTCGTGTGTAAGACCACTAGTAAAGGCGTTCTCCAAAGTCTTAGCTAAGGTTCCTGGATTTTTTTTTTTTATTTCCCAAAAAGAAGAACACTTTTATGAAGCAGAAACCATGACATTAGTACTTCTGAAGGAACTGTACAGATTGTTTGGCTTTGCAGAAGCTTGTCAGTTTAATGAGGTCCCACTTGTCTGTCTTATCTCTTATGGCCCGTGCGTTTCGGTTTCGCAGCAACCTGGATGGAATTAGAGTTTATAAAACTGAGTGACCTCTCACAGAAACAAAGAGCTGAGTATCACATGTTCTCACTCATAAGTGGACCTTGAACAACTATCGTAATACCATAAGAAAAGGATTGACAGTGGCGGGAAACTATGGGGGGGCAGGGAGGGGAAGGGAGGTGGGATTAACGGTAGTCAGTATCTGTCTGGGGACGGGGAGGGGGCACACGTCATCAACAAGGGTACCTGCAATTTATATTTGTATACCTAACCCTTAACTGTACCCCACAATTTTAAAATAAAAAAATATGTATTGGAAAAAAACAAAACATTCACATCAAAGATCAGCATAGATAACAAAGTAAAAAGTTCCGTCTCATTCTTCTCCTCCATTTCTGCAGTTCTCACACCCCTGTAAACATATAACCACTGCTATTAGTTCCTTGTGCAAACTTTTAGAAATATTTTACTTTATGCATGTAGAAGCAAACACAAATATGTCTTCTTACACAAATGACGGCATATTATATGTATTGTTTCTATACTTTTTCATTGCAGACTTAAAGATATGGAGATCTTTCCATAGCCTTATCGAATGAACTTCCTCATTATTATTTTTTTAAAACTGCATAGTATTCCCTTGTTTGGATGCACCATAACTTATCTACTCATCTTCTCTTTTTTTTTTTTTTGAGTTGGAGTCCCACTCTGTCAGACCTGCTGGGCTCCAGCGATCCTTCCGCCTCAGCCTTCCAAGTAGCTGGAACTACAGGCGTGCGCTACCACGCCCGGCCCATTTTGATTTATTGTAGAGATGAGGTCTCGCCAAATTGCCCAGGCGGGTCTCGAACCTGTGGGCTCAGGCTATCCACTCACCTCAGCCTCCCAAAGGCACGGGATTACAGGCTGAGCCACCGAGCCTGACTACTAAAAATATTTTAACAAGTGTTTTTGAATAATGTTTTCACCAAATGTTATAATAATTATTATAATTATAATATAATTATTATCATAATCAAATGTGAAATTAACAAGCTTGCTTATGGCAAATTTTTATTTAAATAAATTCTTGACAACTTAAAAAAATCAAATCATCTTATTGAGCTATTTTTTAAAAATCAGTCATTTTAATAGAAAGTGGTGAAGAAGAAATCTTATAATCAGTTTGACATATGTTTATACTAACAATTATTAATTATGAATGTTAAATTTAATATGTATATATCATTTGCTAAAGATTTAATATGATTATTATAATTCTGCTAAAATTACGATTTCATCTTTTAAAAATGCTTTATTATCAAGTGATTAACATTTCACAAATTATCAACTTTTTTTAAACTTAATTACTTTATAAGTTCTTTATTAAATCTATTGACCTGATGTTCTTTATTTTTATTTTTTATTTTAAAGATGTAGGGTACAATTCAGGGTTAGGTATACAAATGTTCATTATGCAGGTACCCTTGTTGATGAGGTTTGCCCCCCCTCCCCTGGCAGTTTCCCTCAACTGCCAATCCCATCCCCCTTACCCTGGCAGTTTCCTACTACTGCCAATCCTTTCTTATAGTATTATAATTGTTCAAGTTCTGCTTATGAGTGAGGAGATATGGTACTCTGTTCTTTGTTCCTGTGATAGATCACTGAGAATGATCGGCTCTAAATCCATCAAAGTTAATGCAAAGTTCATATGTCTGTCCTTCGTTATGGCTGCATAATATTCCTTTGTGTACATATACCACATTTTAAAATTTAATTCAGCTTCGAGGGGCAGCATGGTTGGTTCCATGTTTTTGCTATTGTGAATACAACTGCAACAAACATGTGTGTGAAGGTATCTTTTTTGTAGAATGATTTGAGTTCCTTTGGGTATATTCCCAATAGGGGGACTGCTGGATCATATGGAAGGTCAATTTCTAGTTCTTTCAAAAATTGCCATACTGTCTTCCAAAGAGGTTGCACTAGATTGCATTCCCACCAGCAGTGTAGAAGTGTTCCTTTTTCTCTGCATCCTCGCCAGCATCTGTTGTTGTTTTATTAATGATGGCCATCCTTACTGGGGCTAGGTGGTATTCCAATGTAGTTTTGATTTGCATTTCTCTGATGATTAGCGAGGCTGAACACTTTATCATGTGTCTATTGGCTGCCCATATATCTTCTTTTGAGAAGTGTCTATTCATGTCTTTTGCCCACTTTTCAATGGAACTGTTGGTTTTTTCCTTTTGGCCCATTTGAATTTCTTGTAGATCCTTGATGCTTGTAGACCTTTGTCAGATATACAGTTGGCAAATATTTTTTCCCATTCTGTGGGCTGTCACCCCACTCTCTTGATGGTTTCTTTGGCTTTGCAGAAGCTCGTCAGTTTGATGAGGTCCCACTGGTCTATCTTATTTCTTATAGTGTGGGCACTTAGGGTTTTGATCAGGAATTGATTGCCAGTTCCAATTTCCATATGGGTATCTCCTGCATTTTCTAAGGTTCTTATAGTTGGAGGTCTTACGTTTAGGTCTTTGATCCATTTAGAGTTAATTTTTGTGTATGGTGATAGGTAGGGGTCCTGTTTTATTCTTCTGCATGTGATCAGTCAGTTTTCCCAGCACCATTTATTGAATAGGTTCTTTTCTCCCCAGTGGTTGTTGTTGGGGGCTTTGTCAAAGATGAGTTGGTTGAGAAATTGAAAATTTGCTTCTGGAATTTCTATCCTGTTCCTTTGGTCTATATGTCTGTTCTTGTATCAATACCAGACAGTTTTGATTACTGTAGCCTTATAGTAAAGTTTGAAGTCTGGAAGTGTGATCCCTCCTGCTTTGATTCTTTTGCTAAGAATTGTTTTGAATATTTGTGGTTGTTTATGTTTCCATATGAATTTCTGTATTGTCACAATTATGTGTATTTTAAAATAATTCTCAGATGCTCTGTTGTGTTTTCCTTTTTCCCTCATTACTTTTTCTCTTTTGTTTTCAATTCAGGTAGTATCTAAAGAATTATTTCCATTTTCACTGATTTCTTCCTTGCTTGTGTATAGTCTGCCGATAAGGCCCTGAAAGATAAGCTTTATCTCTGCTGTGCTTTGATTTTTAGCATTTCCAGTCACATTTTTCTTATAGTTCTCATCTCAGCTAAAACTATCTGACTTTTCATGTGCTCACATTTGTTATTAAAGTATTTTTCTGTTAATTGTGGGTATTTTAACTTCTCTTCCCTTTCAATATTTGTGTTCCATTTGAATCTTGACCTGATGGCTGCTTTGTCTCTTCAGGATGTGTTTTTCCTTGCTTTATTTTTTTTTAATTGATTTACACCATATGTTGTTTGTGGGAGGGCAAGACTGACATGTACAGGACTATAAATACTCATGTATATAATTTTATGTATGGAGATTAATGCGCTTTTTTCTTTTCTGATAGACCTTTAATTGTGGGGGATTTTGTTACTCCAATTGAGAGTCTTCTGGATTTGAAGTGTGTTGTTGCTATGCTTGATGTCAGTTCACCAATGCTTCAGATTCTTCTAGTGATGCCTTGTGTTTGTGGCCTATTTGACTAATCTGCCAGATGTTTTCTTCCTTATGTTTTTGTCCTACTTTACTTTCGGTCTTCTTTGCTGCTCGAAGAGATTCTGTGTTTGCAGCCCCTTCAATTGCATTCCACTGTCATTATTACCCGATCATTATTAGTGTGGAGGTGGGCATGGGAGTATACTCTCTTGTTCTGGTCAATACTAGGCAATCTAATTGAGGCAACTAGCTTTGATCTGGGTATGGCCTACACAAGTGTCTTTACTCCTCTTCCATTGTAAAGCTGGATCTAGCAGGAATTACTGCCCCTTCCCCAGGATAGAGTTTATTTTGTTTGTTTGTTCACAATCTTCTCCCCTAGCAACAGCCAGCACAGTGAGCCACACTTTCCCAGGATACTCCCTGATTTTCTCGCTAAGCAACTGATGGAGCTCCAATGGAGGAAACGCCTGAAAGTGAAAGGAAACCCCGCCTATGTTTGTGGCCTTCAGGTACTTTACGTTCTCATGAGAACCCATACTTGCAAGGTTAACACATTTGTGTGTGTGTGTGTGTGTGTGTTGGAGTCTCACTCTGTCGACCAGACTGGAGTGCAGCGGCGCTCTCGGCCACCGCAGCCTAGACCTGCTGGGTTCCTGCGATCCTTCCGCTCAGCCTTCCAAGTAGCTGGAACTACAGGCGAGTGCTACCACGCCCAGCTAATTTTTGATTTATTGTAGAGATGAGGTCTCGCCAAGTTGCCCAGGCGGGTCTCGAACCCGCGGGCTCAGGCAACACATTTTTTAAAAGCCTCACTTAATCTTCCCAACTGATATGGCACCATCCAGTGGCATCATCTCATTTAAGCAAGTGCTTGAGTTTGTTTCCAACTCCTGGCAGCCGCTCCAGATTTCAGAGGAGTTTACTCTGCTGAGTTGCCTCAGTTATTTGATTGTTTCAGGAAAACATCATTTTGAAATTTGCCCAGCATTACACTTGTTGTAAGGATCGAGTTCTTTATGTCTATGAGCTAAAATTGCCAGTGGATTATCTCTTTTTCACATTAAGGAAAGCATGAGTTTGAACGTGCATTTTGATATAGTTGGGTCACTGTAGTAAATCTTAGCAATGGAGTGATTCCAAAAGCCAAGTATGCGCCAGGAATGATCTTCTCCAAACCTTCCAGTTCATGCTTCATGGAAAATGAGGATACTCATCAGTGTTGTTTCAAAAATGTAAAAGAAATGCGTTTGTTAAGTGCATTTGGAAAAATGCCTGCATTAACCCTATTACAGCTTTTCTTACTGTGCATTTCCCGAAGCTTTAAATATGTAAATGTGTCTGGTAAATCAACAAGAATATGTGTTTCACAATTATTTCAACAAAAAAATGCTTACTTTCCCTCTAAAAATATTTGGAAGGTTATTTGTAGGCACAGTATATATTTTTAAACTGGTTTGATTGAATTAAGGAATACGCAAAGCACACTTGGCTTTCCCTGTTTCTACATCGTGAGTCTTCAATATCCGTTCCTGCTTTGATGGGCCTTCCTCCTTTAACTAGACACTGGTGGTTCCAGAAATGGGTAATGTGTGCCACTGGGCACAGCTCTTCTTTATATTTAGCTCATGATGGAAAGCTTTTCTGGAAACCCAGTGACTAAACAATGTGATCATTTATTTCTCTGGCTGCACCTAAAGTTGACACTGAAGAGCATGATCAAGTTTTTATGTGCTATGTGAAAAACGGGTAGGAAATTATGAATATAAAAATTAGGAGCTAATATGTTTTTATGCCTCACATTGAGTCATTTCATTTTCCTTGTCAGAACATGCAGGCATAAATGCTATGACTCCCTTTTGACAGAACTCAGTAATGCATATTTTTATATTGACCATTTCCCTTAACATTTCTAATACACTTAGCTGTGGTAAAGTCAATTCTTTCTACGTTTTGATATTTGGGATAAAAAAATAAATAATTTTTTTAGGTGTATAGATCAGAAACACCTTCATTTCACTTGTATAAGAAATTCACAAGTAAAATTGGATTTAAAAGCTGGTCAAACACTGTTAAGAAATATATCAATGTTATGATAGTTTAAATAATCTTTACAAAAGGCAATTTTTTATTCACCTAAAAGTTGAAAATGCTTACAGTCAAGTTCCCCATATTACAGACTCTGGGACATGGGGAGATGCTTAATGAATGGTTAAGTTCTAGTGGGTCATAGTTATACATTGTCATTTTTAAAGGATATTTTATTTCAAAATGTATTCCTGCAAATATCAGTTAAATTAGCTGGTCAGGACTGAGAAAAACAAAATTCAAATGTACAGATTCTCTTTGTTTCATTAAATAGACTTTTTTTTATAGGAAAAAAGTCATAGGTTGCATTTTATGGTCACTTCTGAAGCATTTTGGAGATGTCACGTAGACATAGTCTCAGGAGAATTCTTTTCCTGGTTCAGGCAACCTCGTAGTTGGCTGTGCCGTCTTCTATTACTTTAAGACTGTGTAACTTTGAGTCAGAGGTGCCTATGGCATGAAAAGCCTGGGTTGCCCTCAGGGGATTTGTCACACTTTATTTAGCTCAAGCATGGACTCAGAAACCTGGAAAATGTACTCCACTTGGCAGCCCAGCACTTTTTACAAGTAGTAAAGTTCAAGCTATCAAAGAACTTTTCAAGCTGACAATTACATAACACAATACGTGACCTTTACAGCAAGATTTAGGCTAGGAAATCTATGCTGAGGGGTTTCCCTCCTGCTGGTATATACCCTGCATGTTCTCTGCCTGCTCTCTTAAGAATATTGTTTGCACAGAAAAGCAGTCTAGTTATATATCCACCACTTATTTTATGCCATACCAGCAGGGCAAACAGTTTTAACACTACAAAGATAGTACAACACATGTTACCTTCCTGCTACCTTATCTTATAATTTGAAATAACTGTGATTTCTAACCACGTCTCTTCTGGTTTGTAGGAGATGATAATGATGGAAGATGTGCTTTAAAAGAGTCTTTCAAAAGGATTAGATTGACAACTGTTGCCTTTGGACTGTTTCAAAGATAAGCTGGCTTGGCCATCAAAGTACATGAAATCTAAGATGAAATAAAATGAGTGGAGTCTCTACTTAATGAGGGAAGTGAGTTTAATAACAGATGATCACGATTAACAGAGTTGAACTTTTTTTAAGATAATTTTTTCAGTAGGATTCCATAAATTTAAATTAAATGTATCAAATAGTATAAAAATATTTAATATATAAAATGTGTTTATTTTTTGTTTGCTTTCATATTTGGTTTATAACACTTTCTTCAATATTAAAACAATATCAGGCCAGGCTCAGTGACTCAGCCTGTAATCCCAGCACTTTGGGAGGCTGAGGTAAATGGATTGCCTGAGCCTGCGGGTTCAAGATCAGCCCGGGCAACTCGGCAGGACCTTGTCTCTACAATAAATAAAAAATTATCTGGGTGTGGTAGCGCGCACCTGTAATTCCGGCTACCTGGAAGGCTGAGGTGGAAGGATTGCCAGAGCCCAACAGATTGGCACCGGGGTGGCTGTGAGCATGCCACTGCACTCCAGCCTGGGCCACAGCGTGAGACTCCAACTCAAAAAAAAAAAAAAAAAAAAATTAAGACAATATCAGTTTAGAGTGTCAATCTTTTGTTACCTTCTAGTGATTTGAAGGCAGGCTGAACTTTGTATGTTTGTTTCTTCCCTAAATACATATTTATTGAGCAATTCCTATGTTCAAGAATTGTTACTAATATCATAAGGCAGCAGCAGTAGGAAGAAAAATGGCAACATCTCCTTTATTGTCTCTGTTCTCTTGATTTTTTTATGTAGCATTATATTCCAGTTTATTTATTTTCTGTTAGTGAAACTCAGAAGATTCACACTGTAACCAAGAAACCACAGGCAGGAATGGCAAGAGAAAGAGGAGAGGCTACGAGTTAACAGTAGCATAAAGAGTTGCACAGAGTGCTTCTAGAGTTCTTTCTTCAGTGCATCGAATGTGACCCAAGAAGTAAAGAGGAAAGAAGTAAAGAGAGTTACTTTCTGTTAAATAAGCCTGGGAGTCTGAGGTTCAAGTCTACAATTTAAGGTCCATTCATAGTGCATGTGAGTGTATTCTACAGAATCAAGGGTTAGCGCAGAGTCATTTCACAGTAGAACACACTCTCTTTCTAAAGAAATTCTTTTTTTTCCCCTATTTTCCCTTCTTGACTGTTTTTCCCTATCACTAGCATAGCTCCTTTCCTTGCAATGCCATTTTGATTTTATTATGCCATCAAACAAAACTAAAAAATAAAAAACAACTGAAACTATTCTTAAAAACTACTTTAATAAATTGGAGAACTTTCTATTTTAATTTTTGACTTGACTATGTCATTAAAAATTAGTGAGTTAAGGAGGCACACTGGAGGTTTTGACATGACAGGCTATTTAATTGAATTATTATGGTGATATATTTTCATTCTATTCTTAACAAAATAGAGGCCCCCAGCCCTGCTTCTATTAACATGTGTCAATGATTCAGAATTTATATTTTTCACTATGAATCAACATCTTACAAAAAACTTTTTGTTGTTTCTAATATAAATGTCTGTTTCCTAGCTCAACTTTACAATTTGTGGCATTTCTTAAATGATAAATGCCAAAGAGCACTTGTGTGTGGAATTCATAATGAAACGTGATAAAAATACTTCTTGAGAGAATAAAAATCTGACATTTTACAGGCTCAAGAAAAATTTCTATATTAATACATGCAATAAAAGTAAATTTAAAGGAATGAATTTTAGTATAACATTTTTAAAGTACAGCAACGAACTGAGTACCACATGTTCTCACTCATAAGTGGACACTGAACATTTATCATAATACTGCATGAATGGGATTGGCAGTAGTGTATAACTGCCAGGGTAGGGGGTCACATAACACTAATAAGGGTACCTGATCCAAAACTAGGTGAAGAAGTAAGGACCAGTGGGAGGCCCAAACTTCACCTGTATGATGACCACTTTTGTACCTAAACCTGAATTGTGGCCCACATTTTTACAATTAAAAAAAAGAATATTAAAATAAAAAAGGATGGGGAGAACCCTCTTCATCATCATGGCCGGAAAATGTAAAGTATCTCTACTGTAGATTAGTTTAGACATCTGAACCTTCAGTATGGCTACACAGAATTGGAAATTTTTTGAAAATTTCACTGATCTACCAAAGATTTTTCAAGGGTTAGTACCTTGAACAAGATAAGTCCTATGTAACAGTGTGTATCTTCACAGCCTTGGAAATCTGGGATATGATAGGGAATGAGTATGTCTCTAAGATTTGAAATGATGACACTTGTATGTATCAGCCTAAGAAAATATGTCCTTAGTCCATGCAACAATTCAACCAAAATTTGTACCTCAAAATGATGCTAATTTCTTTAAGATATACTTTTGCCACTCTTAACTGCTTTTAGGTATAGTACTATGGTAACATCTCAGAGTTGTATGAGTTGGGGAATAGCAGTCCCTTGAGATGAAAAAACAGCTTTTGCCAAAAAATAGCAGGCTCTGAACAATAAGCTTCAGAGGGAATTGTGAGAACATGTGTGGGAGTGGATTTTAGTGTATAATGATCATTTAATTACAGAGAGAGACACTTATCCCTTACACGTGATTCACTGTTCTTGCCAGGGTTCCTGAATCTGGCTTTAGTAATTTTTCTGTTTGCTTTTATTAAGTCTTATGAATGAATATGCATTTTTAGCAACATGAAAGAGCTGCTGAAACTTCTTTGGCACTTTAAGAAAGGAACTGAAAAATAAGAAAGAAGGAGGGCTAAAAAAATACATTAATGTATGGGAACTGAGAATCAATATTTTCCTATATGCTGTCCAAAAGACAATTTCATCTCTAAAAGAATGAGGAGTATACTGGTGAAGAGGACACTGGTCTTTTAATTTGATAATATTGACCTGGCCTCTGGGAATGAGCATGAAATTATCGACTTGGTGTATTTATTCTTATGTCCTTAATAGAAGTGACAAATTCTCTGTATATGGGTTTATATTCCTA
Source organism: Tarsius wallacei (assembly GCA_963574415.1). Lineage (NCBI taxonomy): Eukaryota > Metazoa > Chordata > Mammalia > Primates > Tarsiidae > Tarsius > Tarsius wallacei. The sequence continues at coordinate 27,143 of CAUYQG010012604.1, read as the reverse complement.
CCTGTAATACCTCAGACTATAGCCCATCCAATGACTGATAAAACACAGTGTATATTTTTTGCCAAAATTATCTGATGTCATCACTGTTTTGAAACAAAATCTGTATATTCTCTAGAATAAAACAAGTAGGGAACACAAGCATCTTTCTCTGGTATAGCTCCTCTTGAACTTAAAGTTGACCCTCAATCAGGGTTGCGAACAATTACATTAGTATGGCAATTACCAAATCTGCCTGATTGTAAGAATTAGGTGAGGAATGTGTTAAAATTATACAATCCCAGACTCTTCACCTGAATATTGATGTTTATTTAGTTATCCGAAGTGAAGCTAAGGATTTTATCTTTGTTACTAACCCAAGGTTGTTCATAGCATCAGAACATTGGAGGATAATACATTAAATTGTAATATCAAGACAACTTCAACAGTAAACTTAAAGCACTAATCTAAGAGTTTAAGAAACAGATATTTTGGTGAAAGATATGTTTGATTATACTGCTTATTGTACTGCCTTTTTGTTCTCTTGGTTCTCATTTTTCAGACTTCATTTTTCTAATTAAAATGTGAGGTCAATTTGTTCTTTGCTTCTCCAAAATTAAACACTTTATAATATAAAATTTGAATAATTAATGCCTGTTTATTTCTAAACTCTAACATGTGCCATGCAAATAATAGAAAAGTATCCTCAAATGACTCACCCAGTTAAAAAATATGGTATGAGTGATAAATATTTTTGTTTAGATATTTGAAATAATTTAATTTATAGATAAATTATTTCATTCTTTCTTAACATAAACGGTGGAAATAGCCATTTTAAAAACTAGTAAATATTGTTAACTTATAACACTCAATTTCTTATAACTCAAAGTGAACTGTAGGAAAAGGATATAGCCCTGTTTACATTGATATTTTCAAAAACAAGTAATAATTCCATGGGTGCATGAGAATGATTAGGGTAGTTAACACTAAATTTTAAAGTGATAAACTAGATATATTGCTGTTCTATGAAGTAGCAACTTGTATTATATAAACACATAAAAAAAGACATATGTTTATGTGGTAGATTACATTTATTAATTTACTTATGTTGAACCAGCCTTGCATCCTGGGGAAAAAAGTCCACCTGATTAATATGAATACTTTTTTTGATGTGCTGCTTTGTGCAGTTTGCAAATATTTTGTTGAGGATTTTTGCATCTATGTTCATCAGGAATATGTGCCTGTAGTTTACGTTTTTTGCAATGTCTTTACCATTTTGGGGCATCAGGAGGATGTTGGCTTTGTAGAATGAGTTAGGGAGGAGACACCCCTTCTCAATTGTTTCTGTAATTTTAGTAGTTTGCTCCCAGCTCTTCCTTGAAAGTCTGGTAGAATTCAGTTGTGAATCTATCAGAACTAGGACTATTTTTGATAGTTGGTGTGTTTTTCTTTTTGTTTCTTCATTTTTTTCCTGCAGATTTAATTTCATGGTTCATTATTGGTCTGTTCAGAGTTTCAATTTCTTACTGTTTCTATCTTAATAGGTTATATGTTTCTAGTAATTTACTCATTTCTTCTAATTTTTCTAATTTGCACGCATACAGATGCTTACAACAATCTCTGATGTTCTTTTATATTTATTCTGGATCAGTTGTAGTGTTGCCTTTTTCCTTTGGGGGTATATTTATTTAGATTCTCTCTCACGCTCTCTCTTAATTCTGGGCAGAGATCTGTCAAGGATCTTGTTTTCCTTTGAAAGAATCAGCATTTCAACTCGTTGATCTCTTGTGTGATTTGTGTGTGTGCCTGTGTGTGTTGATTTTGTTAATTTCAGATCTGATTTTGGTTATATGTTTTCTTCCTCTGGCTTTTATTTTAGTTTGTTCTTGTTTTTCTAGTTCCCACAGGTGAGACATTAGCTTTTTACATTTGAGATCTTTATATTTTTATAATGAGGGTGTGCAGTGCAATAATTTTTTTCTCTAAGCATTGCAAACAAATGGAAATACATTCTATGTGTATGAGTTGGAAAAAAATCAATATTATTTAAATATCTATACTGCTGAAAGCAGTATAGAGTCAAGCCAATACCTGTCAAATTGCCAGCATACTTTTTCATAGATCTATTAAAAAACAAAGCTTAAATTCATATGGAAGCAAAAAAGATCCCAAATAGCTAAAGCAATTCCAAGCAAAAAGAACAAAGTTGGAGATGTCACGTTGCCAGACTTCAAACATTACTACAAGGTTAGTTTAACAAAAACAGTGTAGTACTGGCACAAAAATAGAATGGAGCAGAAAAGAGAACCCATAAACAAAGCCATTGTCTTGCAATCATTTTATCTTTGACAAGTTTGACAAAAACAAACACTGTGGAAGAGACATCCTGTATAATAAATGGTGCTGGGGAAACTGGCTAACAATATGCAGAATATGAAATGGGACTCCTTCCTCTCACTATATGCAAAAATTAACTCAAGATGGATTGATGTAAATGTATATCCTCAGACTATAAAAATCCTAGAAGAAAACCTAGAAAACACACTTCTGAAAATCGATCTAGGCAATGAATTTATGAATTCAAAAGCAAATGAAGCAAAAATGAAAATTGATAAGTTGGATCTAATCAAACTAAATAGCTACTGCACAGCAAAGGAAACCATCAATAGAGTAGATAGACAAGTTAAGAGAGAAAATATTTTCAAACTATGCATTTGACAAAGGACTATATTCAGAATCTTTAAAAAAAACTCATATAAATTGACAGGAAAAATACAAATAACCACATTAAAAAGTGATCAAAAAACATGAACAGACACTTTTTAAAGGGAGATATATAAGTGGCTAACAAACATGTAAAACATGTGAAAAATATGTGCACTCATTTTACACAGACTAATAAACGAAACAAGATATTGAACTTCTTTATACTCAGTGAAATGTATTTTAAAACCACTATAACATCCTGTCTTATTCCTGTTACATTGACAATATTTAGATCTTACAATATCAAATGTTAGAGATAGTGAAAAATCTGTGGAATCTTTTGTATATTACTAGTTGGAGAGTAGTTGATTCGCCACTGAAACAATTTGGCATATTTTAAAAAACTGATAATTCCCATATTTTGTGAAACAGAAAATTCTTTTCTAGGTATGTCTAGAAGAGTCTTTTGCATATGTATTATCAGAGACAGATTTAGAATGTGATATTACTAATCTTCATAATAAAAGTTTGGAAACAGCTCAGATTTTCATGAACGGTTTAACACCCAAGGAATACATTGCAGTGGTATATTAAAGCAGTGTCATATTACAAAACAGTTAAAGATTAACCTAAGTCTGTGGTTGATGTCAGAAATATAATATCAAATTAAAAACTGAGTTTCATAAGGCTTATATGCTTTATACCTTATACTAAGTGAAAGAAAACTAAAAATAAGACATAATTTGGAGATATTATAGGTTTCATTCCAGACCATCGCAGTATAGTGAATATTGCAATAAAACAAGTCACTAGAGATTTTTGGTTTTCTGGTTCGTATAAAAGTTATTCTTTTAAATGGTTAGGCTGCTTGTGATTCACTGCACTAAAATCCTCTGTGCTACCTATAATCTTTTTACTGTCGCCATAGTTTTCATATAGTTGGACTCATCCAGTAGATAGCCTTTTAATATTGGCTTTTTTTCACTTAATGATATGCATCGAGGATCCTCCATGTCTCTCTAGGCTTTATAGCTCAAATCATTCTAATGCTGAATAATATTTTATTGTCTTAATGTGCTATAATTTATTTATCTATTCTCCTACTGAAGTACATCCTAGATATTTTCAAATTTAGAAAATTATTATTAAAGTTCCTATAAACATGTGTTCAGGTCTTTGTGTGGGCATATCTTTCCAACTCATTTGGATAGATACTAAGAAAATTGTGATTGCTGAATCCTGTGAAAGAGTATGTTTAGTTTCTTTACAAAGAGCCAAAATGTATTCCAAGATACCTGTACTATTTTGCATCCCCACCAGTAGTGAACGAAATGTCCTGCTCCACATTCTATTAGCATTTGCTGTTATTAGTATTTCAGATTTTGGCCATTCTAATAGGTGTGTAGTGGCATCTCGTTTTAATTTGCATTTCTCTAATGACATATGATATTGATCATCTTTCTGTATAGTTATTTGACATGTGTATATCTTTTTTGGTGAGATGTCTTTTTTTTTTCATTTTTTAATAGGGCTATTCTTTTTTTTTTCCAGTAGAGTTTGATAAGTTTTTTTGTATATTTTAAATAACACTCCTTTAACATATATATTCTCCCATTCTATAGCTTTGCATCTCATTCTCTTGACAGTGGCTTTCACAAAGCAGAAGTTGTTATTTTTATTAAGTCCAGTTTACCAATTATTTATTTCATGAAATCTCCCTTTGGTGTTATATGTAAAAAGGCATTGCTAAATCCAAGGTTATCTAAGTTTTCTCTTATGTTATCTTCTAGGATTTGTGACATTCTGCATTTTACATTTAAGTTTATGATTCATTTTGAGTAATAGTTTTTAAAGCGTATAACATCTCTGTGGATTCATTTTTGTTTTTTGCATGTGTATGTCCAGTTGCTCCATTCCCATTTGTTGAAAATAATGTATTTTCTCCATTGTATTACTTCTACTCCTTTGTCTGATCAGTTGACTATATCTGTGTGGGTTGGTGTACCATTTTCTACTGGCTTTCTAATACATTTTCTAATTATCTTAAGACTAGATCACCTTTCCTGGCAGGGGTAGCCCTTTGGTATTTGGGATCACATACAAAACTCACAACCTAATTTTCAGAGACTGTTACTGATTATAGGAAAGGCTCATAGGCACTATGAGAGAGAAGCCATTAACATCTCCTTTCCAAATTGTGAATTGAAAAGATTTTCTCATGACAACCTTTCACAGTTCTTTTTCATAACACTAAGAAATACTTGCCTATAACCATTTTCTTAATTTTGAAATGTTTTGTTATTGGAACATCTTGTGAGCTTGTAACTTCCTGTGACTTTCTCCTCCTCACTGTCATGTGCTTCGTCTTCTAACATTTTCATCAATAAGCTAACAAGCAAAGTCCCAGATTATACAAGTACTTCCAGACAACTCAGGAAGGGAAAAACAGGGTGACTTTGAGCTCAACTTAAAATTATAAAGTTCTACTAATAAGGGTATATCAACTGGCGTGGGAAATAAACTCCTCGGTATTATGAAAATAAGGTGAAATTGACATTAGCTAAAGAAAATTACTTTGAGGAAAACGTGAATATAGTCCCACAATTGTTGCTTAGCCTACCCTTGACCTCATTCAATTTTATTATCATGGAAAAATGAAAATATTACTTATAAATAAGGTTTATGATCATTATAAATTGTTATAAATGTTTATTTGTTCTCTTTTTAAAAAACACAACTGAAAAATGTGGAGAGCATTTTTTTTCCTTTTCCTTCTCTTTATTATCATTATTATTTGCTTTCTAAGTGCATCTTTTTTTTTCTGGTTTCCTGTGCCCAGAAAATAATCTGCTATTAAGTCCTACCAATGTTCCTCAATTACTTGTTTTTGTAAAAAGAGGATTCCTGACTTAACAGTAGATTTGGAAGAAGCTTCTTAGAGTCTGATATGAAGATCTCTATTCAGTAAAAGAGACCTGTAGTAACCAATCTTGCTTTTCTGAGACTTAGTTATCTTTTCTGAAAACTACTAATAAATTTTCAACAAAACTTTAGGATTGAGAGTCAAAATGTTAAAAAACAAAATGAGAAACTATATAAAATTCTTCAAGTACTATATGTGAAGTATATTGTAATTATTATTGATCTCTGAGTATTATTGATAGGCTTAATTCATTGTTAGATATAAAGGTCTTAATGTACTATCTGGTACTCAGGAAGTCCTAAAAATGCAAGTCCCATTAAAACTTATTTACTATAACAAGTTCGAACATTTCATAGGCTCTTTTCACTCACTCCATGTTTCTTTTTTTTTTTGAGTTGGAGTCTCACTCCGTCGCTCAGACTGGAGTGCAGTGGCCGCTCCCGGCCACCGCAGCCTCGACCTACTGGGCTCCGGCGATCCTTCTGCCTCAGCCTTCCGAGTAGCTGGAACTTACAGGCGCGCGCTACCACGCCCGGCTAATTTTTTGATTTATTGTAGAGATGAGGTCTCACCAAGTTGCACAGGCGGGTGTCGAACCCATGGGCTCAGGCAATCCACTCACCTCAGCCTCCCAAGGCAGGGGATTACAGGCTGAGCCACCAAGCCAGGCTCACTCCATGTTTCTTAATATCATGTAGATAAAACTATTCTTCTTACTTACAGAACAAGGTTGTCTATAACTCTCTCTTACAGTCTTAATTTTAATATTAATTCTGCTACTGAAATATGATTAATGTCTTCTCTGTCTCTCAGTTCCTACCACCATCATTCTAGTTTAAACAGCTAATGTGTTTTTCTTGAATTTCTAACATGGCCTTGTGCTTGATTTACTTTTTCCATTCCTTGCTCTTTCTAAAGAGTGATCTTAAAACATACAGTTGGAGCATGTTGGTAGATGCTGCCTACAGTTGTGTAATTTGAACACTGAAATAAATATACCTTTCCTGATGGGTAGTGTGCCTGAAAATCTAGCCTGCTCTCATCCATGTACCTTCCATCCCCCTCAGAAAAGAGTACCTCTTCCCATGCAGGGAGAGGCTGTGTGGTCTCAAGTTTTTTTGCCTTTAGAACTGTGTCCCACCAAAATTTGAAACTTGAAATTGGTTCAAAAGCCCATCTAGGGCTTTTTGCTGAAAGCCTTCCATTCTTACCCATTATACTTCTTATAGAACTTGAGTTCCTAACACAGGCAGCAAGTCCCTGTGTGGGTTGTCCCCAAGCTCCAGCTTCATCTCAGGCCCTTCTCCCTCACATCCTCAGCTCCAGCCATGCTTGTTCTTTAATCACAGCTTTTGTGGTCCTATTTTCCTCTGATTATAATGCACTTCCTTGTGCCCAGTTACATTCATTCCTCTAACTCTCTTGCATTGTCTAGGCCACAGATTAAGTGTCATTCAGAACAGATTTTCCTAAATACCACACCCTCTTCAGAAAACACAGATCTCCTTATTAGGATCCTGTGGTTTTGAGCACTTATGACTGCCCCAGTATTTATCTTTCTGCCATATTGTCTTTCTTTCTTACCAGATTATATGCTCTGCAGGGCAGAGAGTGCAGTCTTCAACTCATGACTCTATCACCTTGATATTTTTAAATTAATAAATAAAGATGAATGGATGAAACAAGTGAATTTTATGATACTTTTAAAACTCACATTGAAATTTATTATTTTGCTAGTTTGCTATTTTAGGAGTCTTGTTATAAATCTGAATATTAAAGATGACATTAAAATTGTATTGCTGCAAGCAACATTTATACTTGGTTCCCTACCAGTATTGCTTTTACAGACCACTATGGCCTTCAGGCATTTCAGGGAGAGATTTATAGAGGCCTTAAATCATTTACTCCTGGCCTTCTTGGCAGGCAAGTGTGTGCTGCCAAAACTGCTTCCCCAGAGTGTCTTGTGTTATCCAATGAGCACCAGGCAGCTGCAAGTGTTGTAAAAGATACTTGGTCTCTGTAGTCGGTCTTGGTATTGCTGCCTCTTCACTGGCCTTCATAACAACGTCAAACCAAAGCTTTGTGGAACTGCCCTCTATAACATCGCTGAGTAGGTAGGACAAAGTAATAAATAACCCTAATTGTTACAGAAAATGATTCAAGAGATAGGGCAAGTAAAATCTTCAATGAGTATAGGAGGCACAACCACTAACACACTGTAGGATTACATTAGATGCGTGTCAGATTGACTACGTTTCATGGAGTATTTTTTTTCTTTTTCTATCCCCTTCTCTCTTTGCTTTATTTTCTTATTTTTCTTTCTACTCCCTTAATTTCTTTCTTTCTCTCTCTATATTTTTTATTCATTCCCCAGTGAATATTTCTGATTTTTTTCTTCTTATTGTTAAAAAGCATCTCACATAAAATTCAAATGTATGAGAGAAAAGATCAGAGCTGCATTTATCTAAGCAGGTAGACACCTGGAATTGCTCAGTGTTCCCATTTTTTTATGAAAACCTTGGGTGAAATTTGTTGGACTTCAAAAAGAATGCAATTTGAAAACAGTGTCCAGGTCCAAAAAAATTGCCCATTTTTAAAAATCACAGTACATGAATGAAATGAATAAACAGGAGTAGACTTGAACAACAGGTCTGCTCCTGGTAGTAGTTGCAAGATTCCTGCACACTGGCCTTTGGACCATTTGTATGCCTTTTAAAATATTGGCTGGGCTTCTTTGACAGAAGGAAGATAACTCTTCAAAATGCCTTTTAGAACAAAACAAACATGGGGATTTTATATTTAGTGTACATTTATTATTTTATCTCTTTTCTTAGGTTAGACATTCCTTATTTGTTTTAACATTTAGCCTTTATATTTTGTACTATTCCAATGTACCTAGTTTAGTCTTACATTTGATTATTTTAAGGCTAATCTGTGATTAGCTTCTAATTTTCATTTGGGCAGTTTTAGCAAATCATAAAACAGAAAACAGCAGACCAAACATATTGCTATTAATGGACTAGGAGAGAAAAAAACTACATATAGCCAAATAGTTTTTGATAATCAACACGTATAAACATATACAGTAGACTGGGATTTAGGTTTCAAATTCCCCATTCAGCAAGACTAAATTAAAAATGAAAACTGATGAAGGTCAACCCAAAGTAGTGAGCAAAAATGGTAGCAAAGCATCAGCTGATAAAGTAAACGAAGGAAAGCAGAATTAATAGCTATTCTGTCAAATGGCTATGCTGCTTATTCTTCCCCAAACTTGCTATGTTTGATCACTTTTGTTTGTATTTTGCATACATTTGTTATTCTTTAAGCATGAAATGCCTTTACTACATTTTATTGTGGGCAGTCTTTTGTAAAAAAAAAAAAAGGGACTGTATTTCTTAGAGCAGTTTTAGGTTCATTATAACACTGAACAGGCAATGAAGAGATTGCTTGTATGTTCCTGCCCTAGTATGCCCATAGCCTCCCCGCTAACAAGGGTCTCACACCAGAGTGGGACGTTTGTTACAATCTAAGGACATATATTGACATATCATTATCATCGCTATAATTTATATATGGGCTAATTTTGTAGATTCTATAAATTTTGACAAATGTATAATCAATATATATTTGCCATTTATTGGCAGCCTTAACTACTCTTTAAAGTCATCTGGATTCCACAAGAAAGTTACCCTACTCTCATAATTTATGCAACATTATCCCATAGTCTTGATAGTTTTTTGTGATATATTTGTCTTTCTTAGTAGGATGTCAGTACATCCGTGGAAGAGGCTGTGCTTTATACATTTTTATAGCCCAAGCATTTATCAGAATTCCTTAAAATAATAGAAAGTTTAATAATATTTATTGAATACATAAAACATGGATACTCAATGTATATTATGCCTATTTTTAAAAATCCGTTTTATCAGAGTCCCTTGATCAATCCTGTTACAACAGTAACCACTACAACAACCTCTGACCAGGACAAGGTTTGCCATTAACAATTTCTTATTTTTAATAACAAAACATAAATGATTTTTCTCAGAACAATGTAATAAGGACACCAATATGGAAAGACTATACTTGGAAAAAATCATAGATGAATGCTAAGATTTTTTTTAGACCAACTTTTTCCAACAACTGTAGGATGGTAAGCGAAGGAAGATGGAAGAAGACAACAAAAAATATGCACTGAAAATAGTTTCCAGTTATTTCTCATGAGATCCTACTTTGACAAAAACTGTAGTCTGAGCAGACAGGCTTGTTTAATCAATAACTATGGGGTTTTCAGTGTGGAGGATTTGGGTTAAAGTGAGCCCAAGAAGCAGAGTCACAAACAATGACAATCTCTGCAAATAGCAGCTGCAAATCAAAGAACAATCTCCACGTGTGCACAGTGTGGAAGGGACCGGAGGTTACAGATTGGTCTTTTCCGCTTCACCCACACACACAAATAGCAATCACTGACAGTAGCATCCTGTTTGAATAGAAAGGGCACAGAGAAGATTCATTTATTTTTGTATTTATTTATTTATTTTTATCTTATGTACTTACTATGAGGCAGTGTTATAATGAAAGGGCCAATTTAACACATCTAATACTTAACAGTCTAAATAAGATTATTCTGTAATAATAAATTTATATATTCAATGCTGACCTCTAATAAAGACATTTTAATCTGGTCCTTTTCAAAGTGGCAACTGCCACCAGAATATAGGCTCAGTAGCGTATTGAATTATGCAGCTGAATTTTTTAAACACTAGGATGCTGAATCAAAATCCTCATCTCCAGGGAATGCTTCTGACATACAACCTGTGTTATGCATTGCCTTCTCAGAGAGTGTGAGGAAAACTAATTCCCTTCCTGGAAGGATGGACTGACTCAGATGTAATCGCATTCAGAGCGTCTCTAAAAAGAAGATAATACAACTATTTGTATTATAGCCAGCATTTTCAGAGTCTGAAAAATAAAAGTAATTAGATACTTTTAATGAGTTGGCACTCTCCATTCTTTTTAGAAATAATAGAGGGAGAAAAAGAAAGCAAAGGATTCATTTCAGGAGAGTGATTACTCAGAACTGAAACCATTTTCATTCAGATTCAGTAAAAAAAATTCGTCTTAAGAAATTCCCAATTTGAGGGAAGTTGTAAAGGAGCAAAAAGCGTAACTAATTTCAGATTCTTTGGCATTCATCTCTGTGAAGTGAACTAAATAGCAAAATATTTTATAATATTTTATTTGATGTAAGCAAAATATGTACTGGGAAAACTTCACCTAGTCATCGTCAGGCACTGTGTACTGTTCACATCATTAGTCACTAAAGACAAAGAGGCATGAATAAACCAACATACTTGCTCTTTTAGAGGTCAAAGCCTCTAAGACCTGTAGAAATTACAGAAGACTGATGTGTTAACAAGTAAGTACAAGGAATTAAGAAATGCTATTGTGCAGAAATGTCCTATGTTCTGGGCCTATAGAAGAAGCATCCAATGTCTTGCATAAGTTGGAAAGAGGGGTTGAATAAGTAAGATTTTATAAAGGAAGCAATAATAGACCTCAGTTTGAAAGATGAATATGAATTTGCAGGTCTAAGAAGGAGGCCAAGAAGAAGGACATGAACATTTTAGGAATTGGGTATATGACTCAAAAGCAAAAAGGAGCATTACTCACGCTGATGTGTGTATTTCCTGGAGACTAAGGCTTGGATTATAAGAATTAACTTTTCTAGTAAGTGTATTCTTAAAGCATGTAAAACTTTTTAAAAAATAATATGTTGCCCCCTCAGAGATATGAAAATAAACCTTCCTTGCTCTTTGAACATAGAAGCATAATGAACAGTGGAAACAGCATTAGTTTTGAGGTCTGGTAAACTTAAATTCAGATACTAGCTAGATAAATTATGAGCCAATTTACCTTTGACATGAACCTTAATTCTGAGCTCAATTTTCCACAGTCACAAATATTTTACTTCGCAAAGTTTGTTATAAAGAATATATTCATCCCAGACATGGGGACATAGAGCACAGGAGAAAAGACACGCTTGACTTCTTGATTTCTTCATCTGTGTCTTGCCTTCTAGAGTCATTCTTTGTATTTACATGATTTTTTAAAGTTTTTTTTAAGGTTTCATTTTTTTAATTTTAAAATCATAGGGTACAATTCAGGGTTAGGTATACAAATATTCATTGTGGAGGTACCTTTGTTGATGAGGTGTGCCCTCCCTTCACCAGGCAGTTTCCCACTACTGCCAATCCCCTCTCCCTGTCTTCCCACGTTCCCGCAGTTTCCTGCTACTGTCAATCCTTTTCTTATAGTATTACGATAGTAGATCAAGGTCCACTTATGAGTGAGAACATGTGATACTCAGTTCTTTGTTTCTGTGAAAGATCACTCAGTATTATAGACTCTAAGTCCATCCAGGTTGCTGCGAAGTTCATAATTGTGTTCTTCTTTATGGCTGCACAATATTCCATTGTGTATATGTACTACATTTTTTTAATCTACTCCTCTTTTGATGGGCAGCATGGTTGGTTCCATGTTCTTGCTATTGTGAACAATCCTGTGATAAACATACATGTGTAGGTATCTTTTTTATAGAGTGATTTGAGTTCTTCCAGGTGTATTCCCAGTAGGGGGGATTGTGCGACCCCCTAGCCATCCCTCCACACACAAAAATCAACTCTAAATGGATCAGAGACCTAAACATAAAACCTCAAATTATAAGAACCTTAGAAAATGCAGGAGACACTCTTATGGAAATTGGTACTGGCAACCAATTCCTGAAAAAAACCCCAAGTGTCCATGCCATAAGAAATAAGATAGACAAGTGGGACCTTATCAAACTAACAAGCTTCTGCAAAGCCAAAGAAACCATCAAGAGATCAGGGAGACAGCCCACAAACTGGGAAAAACTATTTGCCAACTCTATGTCTGACAAAGGCCTAACATCTAGGATCTACAAGGAACTCAAACGTGCTGAAAAGAAAAAAAACAAACAGCCTTATTACAAAGCGGGCAAAAGATATGAATAGACCGTTCTCAAAAGAAGACGTATGAGCAGCCAACAGATACATGAAAAAATGTTCAGCCTCACTAGTCTTCAAAAAAGTGAAAATAAAAACTACCCTGAGATACCACCTACCTCCAGTCAGAATGGCCCTCATCAATAACCCAAAAAATAACAGATGCTGGAGAGGATGTGGCGGAAAGGGAACACTTCTACATTGTTGGTGGGAATGGAAACTAGTACAGCCTCTGTGGAAAACAGTATGGCGATTCCTAAAAGTTCTAAAAATTGACCTTCCATATTATTTTTTTGAAGATTTAAATCACTTAAAATGTGGTGTTCATGTTTTGTGTTTTGTAATCAAAATAATACTATTAGTTATTAGTCATTTTCATCTTAGTCTAAATACATTTTATCAAGTTGAAATCAAGTTTATATGGGAAAATGCATTAGAACATATAGAAATGTAAGACAAAAAACTGATTTTTTTGACAGTCAAAGGCAAGGTCCCCTGTTTTTCAATTTTATGTGTCTCATTCTAGGTTTGGTAGCTTTGGTTGCTACACGTTATTCTTTTTTTCTCAGTCCAGGTAATTTGTGGATGTTCTTTAAAGGAATTTGTCAGCAAAACAAATAAATGTGGTAAATTGCCCATACTTGCTGTATTTTACTTAAATCCCCAATTATTAGTTTATAGATTAAGGAATTAAAAAAAACATGAAATAATCATGTCAATCAATCTAGATAATATACACACACCTAGTTAATATTTGTATTGATTTGAAAACTTAAGGCAAATGTTAATATGATGGGATAACATGCTTTAAGATGAACGTTATGAAATAGATCATGGAGAAATTTTATGACATTCAAAAAATTTAGGTGTCTGCTGAAATATAATTTTCTTAAGACTTGGGAACTTTGGTTGTTTTACTTTTGTTTAACTGAAAAAATTGACAGCAGTTATATTAGCAGCAGTAGCAATCATTGACTATTTTATGCTTATAGTATCACATTTAATCATCACAGAAACATTAAGAAGTTAACTTTCAGTATCCATATTTTGCAAGTAAGAAATTGAAAGATGAGTTTCTGAGATCACATAGAGTGTAAGTGATAGGTGTAAGTGTTGGAGTCAGAGTTAAAATGCAGACTTGTCTGGTCCAGTCCGGGGAATGTCCTCAATGTTGTCACCTATTACTCTTCCTGGGTTGTTATTAGAACGAATGGAAATGATACTACCAAATTCTTCTTCCCCTGTACTCAATAGTATGCAGTACATTAAAGTTCACTTTCTAGTGGCTCCGTTTTCATTTTCTTCTGAAAGTCTCATTGCATGTTTCCCAACACTAAGTTTCTGTGCCTACTCTTGACCACAAATGTTTCTATAACTATGCTCTTTATCCTTCTTCTTCCCCAAACTTTATGTTGGCATGTTCCAGGTCCTTATCTCTCCAGTGGCTATGTTAAACTAGTGGAGAATGTGAACTTATTTAACCAACGGTGAGTGCCAAAATTGGCTTTGTGCTTCCATGTCGTTAATTGAGATTGAATTCTTTCACTAGACTTTTGTTTCAGAATGTTTCTTTCCCTCTGAGTAACTGACTCAGATTTAGAGATTCCAAACCATTTCACTCTCACGAACATTTTTCATAGCAAATCTTTAATCCTGGACTAAGTTCATGCACACCAATTCTTATTCAACAGAGTACATTTTTTTTCTCTCTCTCTGAGCTACCTCCTTTCTGCATGGGTATTTATAAAGATAGTACCATTTTATAAAACAGGTGTTTTTAGATTTGGGGCCTATAGGCTGATCATGAATCTCAATGTGGTCTTTTGTTTCTAATTATTGGAGCTAAGGCATAAATAAGATTTGAACCTCCATCACACATATTACTCTATAGTCAGTCTGTGCAGATGAGTCTTCTAATAAAAGCTGTATCATGTTCTATTCTTAGGAGGTCTTAGCACAAATATTGGGTCTTGGATATTTTATTCATCAAATATTAGATACAGGATAGCATGCATTTCACCGTTTTACAGAACAATTATTCACATCAAAGTTTCTTTAATCTAACTTTTTTTTATATATCAATGAGGCAACTGATGCTAAAACCATTTAAGGAAATAATCCAAAATGATATTGATAATAAATAAGAGAAAATTGGCTATTTCTTCTAACCATGATTTTTTGTAAGCATAAAGAATTGTGATTTTCAAACAAATATCAGATATTGTTGGACAAAATTTGTGGACTATACTTAGCTACATTATCCCAACCAATCCAGTGTCCACCCAAATTTGTGTGTATTTAATCCTTAAGAAATGACTGAAAAAGAGAATTCAGCAAAGTCTGCTTTACACAGTAACTTTTAGAACTCTCAGTTTAAGTTTTCCGATTCTGCTAAAAGGACAGTAAAATACCTTTTGAATGGAGATGAAATGAACAGAGTTGTTGGGTATCTGTGTACATAAGAAAAATAAATTAATGATGAATTTCTGTTTAGAAAAAGTTGTTTTATAGTTTTTATGTTTTATTTTTACAGAGTTTTAGGAAAAAGTGATTCAGCAAAGACTTTCTTTCATCAAGATCGGGCTTCTTTGGAGTCCCCCGTGCCATGTTTTCAACTCTGTTTCCAATTGTACTACTGCAGGTATTTCATTCTTGAGGATTGTGATGTTCTACAGGCAATGTTTATTATCTACGCTTTTTTAAAATCCCTATTTACAGTTTAATATTAACTTTTCATACATAACGACATGGCATCGTGAATAAAATTTTTAAATGGCCTCTTCACTATATATTTTCACTTAATAATGTATAAAGGAAGAAGGACAAAATTATGAACTTCACAGCAACTTGGATGGACTCAGAGTCTATAATACTGAGTGACCTATCCCAGAAACAAAGAACTTAGTAGCACATGTTCTGAATCATAAGTAGGCCTTGAACCATTGTAATACTATAAGAAAGGGATTGGCAGTAGTGGGAAACTGCCAGATGTTGGGGGATTGACAGTCGTGGGAAACTGCCAAGGGATGAAGCGGGTGCATCTCATCAACAAGGGTATCTGCATAATGAACATTTGTATACCTTACCCTGAATTGTACCCCACATCTTTAAAATAAAATATTTTTTTTAAATGTGTGAAGGCAGAAAAGCTGAATTATGCTATGTTTCTTAACAATTAAATTGCAAACTTTTAGCATTTCTATAAATTGTGTAATGAAAATAATAATAATTAGAATAAAAGAAATGCAAACTACAAGATTGCTTATTCTAGTTAATTTTGGCACAGAAAAAATAAATGTAGCATATATATATAAATAAGTCACTATAAATATTTAAAATATGTACAAGTTCCATTTTGTGTAGAAACTTTTACTAGAACTAGCAATAATTTTTACTTGTCTCTGTTAACCTGTGAAAGTTAGCCATATATAAAAGTCAAAGGTACTTTTTTAGCTTACCTTGGTTTTTCAGATGGTAGTAAATTTAATGTGACTGATTTTCTGCTCCAGTTTCTTTATTGGTTCTATAAGCAGAAAATACAGCAAACTAACTTAAATGTGATTCTATTTTAGAACTCCCTTTTAAGTTACCATATTGAATTTTACTTAATTTTAAGGAGTATTCTCAATTGTGTCTTTCAAAAGCTCAGTAATTTGATAAACCTAAATCTATTAACTAAATTGAATTTTTCAGACAGAGTCATTTCAAATATCATACATGAATGCAGTTCTCAAAATGTATACCATACAAAAAATCCACTCTTGCCCGAGTCTGATATACATTTCATGTAACCTTTTGTGTTGGGAAAAACTATTACAATAAAAATGTGTATGCATGCATTTCATGTTGGAATATTGTTTTGCACAAATTAGCATGAAGGTCTTAATACATGTTTATATAATAAGCACAATTGAAAATTAGTAGATGCAATAATATTTACTTATTAAAGATGATATATGCAATGTATTTAATGTATGAACCTATGAATGCTAAGCAAATATTAGACCATCTATCGCTAAATTTTAGTATTAATTTTCTCTTAAATATGAAAATGCAAATCAAACTCAACTTTTATTAATATATATTTATTTAACAACTACTGTTTTGCAAAACACTCTTGAGATATATAAGATACACTTTAACCATGTAGTTCCAGGCAGACACAAATTTAAATGCAGTTATACATTCAGTACAATTTAGAACCTTTTTTGTTTCAGACACAATGTATAGAACTAAGAATAACATTAAGAACAAAAACAATACAATTTCTGGTCTCAAGCAATTTATAATCTGGAAAATCATTGCCCTTCACAAACGTCCCATTTTAAAAGTGAAGTTAGATAAAACAAATAAATTTGACAAATTAGAAAATATTAAATAAATATTTAACCATTAAATAAGATAATTATTATTGGGACTTTACTTTTGAATCCTGGTAAAGATTGTGATATAACATGCCTTTATCAGTTAACATAACTGCATTTGTAATAGTGAAAAACCATTTATCTATTATTAATTTATGTATAGCTTAGGACAAGTGCATATAAATGCAACAAAATATTGATTACGACTTGGGCAAAATTTATTTGAATTTTCCTTTTGCTATTTCAACTGAAATTTCACTCACTTTCTTGAAGAGCAATTGGAAGGCTCCGAGTTGTAAGGCTTAGATTTAAACCACTACCCTCTTTTTTTTCTTATTACCTCAGAAAGTTAGATCCTCATTAATACAATGTTACATTTTTTGAATTTGCATTATATGTGCTAAACTTCATATGTACACAATAGATACTACATATTATATTTCTATCTGTTATCTATCTGTTTCACTATTTATTGTATACAAGGAAGGAAATGCAAAAACCTAGAATTTATTTATTTAAAAAATGTGTATTTATTCTTGCATGTTTAAGCTTCCATCACCCTTTAAGTACTCTCCTTTTCATATAATACACCTATCGAGATGTTTTGTACATTTCATTGCTCAAAACAGTTTTTGAACTCATCAATTTTTATGCCTTTTAATGCTTCTGCTGTTTTTTATTTAACCTCTTCCACATTGGCAAAACGTTTCCCTTTGAGGAATTTTTTCACCCAGGGAAACAAAAACAATTTGCTTGGGGTAAGATCAGGTGGATAGGGAGGATGGCACACAGGGTTATGCAGTCTTTGGTCAAAAACTGCTGAACGCCCAGTGTGGTGTGGGCAAGTGAGTTTGTAAATCACTCATATTGAAATGGGCAAATGGCTGAAAGAGTTTCCAAAAGAAAATTCACGGAAGCTAAATGCAGCCTCTCACAACAACACTAGTTGGTACACTGACACAGATGGGTTCCTAGAACACTTACTGTATTCTTTGGTTCCTTGCCCCTTTTCATTTTCAAAGTCAATGATCAATCACATCACTCTGACCTCTGCTTTTGTGGTCACAGGGGAAGCCTGTATTACAAGGGGCCTGACCTCCAAATGATAATTCCATTTTTTTGGAGTCTCCCTCATAATTCATATAACATATTCAATACTAACAAAGAATATCGAAGCATATTATATTTTTATATTTACTTGTATCCTTTGGATTCTCTATAGTGTCTAGCATGAGTCTCAGTAGATAATAGGATTAAATTTAAAGAAAATGTTGAATTAGATAAACTCTATATATTTTTCTATACCATTTTCTCATACCATTGCAATGAGAAATGTGAACAAATAAAACACAAAACTGATTGTATGTTGCAGTTCACATTGTAAATCATAAGGGACATCAAAGTTCTATCCATTATTTAACTTTGGAATAAAACAAGAATGAAAACAAAGTACAATTGATTTATGTTTAAAATTATTTTTATTTTTATGTCTATTTACAATATTAGCATATAAATATTACCATATGGAATTGAATAATTCATACTGTCCTGAATAGGATTTTTGAGCATTCAAATTATCTGTCAGAGTCTTTGTACTTGCTGTTCCCTCATTATGGAACACTCATTTCTTATTCAGATTTGCATATGAGTTGCTCTCAAATTGTCTTTTAATTTCTTTTATCACTCTATTTTCTAAAATATTTATTATATTCCAAAATATATGTGGTATTTACAAGGCTGCTGTGCAAAAATTTTAAATGAATCTCATTAACTAATCACACAACACAAAAACTTGAACATAACCAATAACTTATATCTACATAAGTATTTCTTCAATATCCCATCACCCTTTCTAACTCAAGGTAACCCCTATTCCAAATGTTGTGATTAACAGCCCCACCTTCTTTTAATGGAATTGTATTATACTACTATTTTTCTTTGTGTTGAAGTTTTATAAAAATGATATTTTAGTAAGCAAAATAATGCCTCTCCCCCAAAGAAGTTATATACTAACCCCTGGAATCTGTGAAAAGGTTATATTTCATGGTGAAAGGAAACCAAGGTGGCAGATGAAATTAAAGTTGATAATCAGCTGACCTTAAAATAGGGAGATTTTATTGGATTATCTAGGGAAACTCAGTGTCATCACAACGGTCCTCCAAGGTATGAAGAGTGAGTCAATGAGCGTCAGAGAAGATGTGACCACAAAAGCAGAAGTCAGAGCTATATGATCACTGATGTTCAAAATGGAACAGGGCAAAGAACCAAGGAATGCAGGCAATCTCAGAAAATTGGAAAAGGCAAGAAAATAAAATTTTCTCCTACAGACTTCAGAAAAGACTACAGCCCAGTAGACATCTTGACTTTAGCCCAGTTGGAGTCCATTTTAGACTTCTGACCTCCAGAAATGTATGACAACAAATTGTTCTTGTTTTAAGATACTGTTTGAATTAACTTGTTACAATAGAAATAGAAAAGTAATATATATATATATATAACTCTATGTAGTCTTCTGGGACATAGGTTTTTCCAAAAATGTTATGTTTCAAACGTTAATGTCTATCACTTTATCTGTGATTTATGCATTGCATTCCAAGTGTAATATTATAATCCACTCTTGTAAAATTGATTATACTACAACGTGTTCACCCATCCATTCTTTGTCCATAAATATTTAGTTGTTTGTGTGTATTTCTGTTATTACAAATTATAATGCTATAAATATTCTTGTGTATGGACTCTGGTGCACATGTGTGTTTCTTTAATGTAGAGCAGGGGCCACCAACACCTAGGTGCAGACCAGTACCAGTCCATGGCCTGTTAGGGACCAGACTGCACAGCAGGAGGTGAGCAGTGGGCGACTGAGTGAAGCTTCATATGTATTTACAGACACTCCCTATTGCTCACATTACCGCCTGAGCTTCACCTGCAGTCAGATCAGCAGCTGCATTAGATTCTCATAAGAATGTGAACCCTATTGTGAACTGTGCCTGTGAGGGATCTAAGTTGTGTGCTCCTTATGAGAATCTAATGCCTGATGATATGAGGTAGAGCTCAGGAAGTGATTAGCAGAGAAATTTCCTGCACATCGTCTACTCACCCTCTACCACCCCATCTATGGAAAAATTGCCTTCCACAAAACCAGTCTCTGACACCAAAAAGCACTGATGTAGAGTGGGTGAAAAATCAACTTTGTAAAATAAGATAAAATTATTTGCAAAAGTTATGCCAATTTACATTTTAAACAGCAACATATAATCATTTTCTTAGATAGGCATTCTCTTTAACAGTTGGTGTTCTCCAATACTTTAATTTTTACAAGCTATAGTGGAGGTAAAACATATTTTATTTAATTTCTTTCATGAATAATAAAATTGAGTACCTTTTAAAATATGTATTCATCAAATGTACTTTTTTGGTGAAATATTTGCTTCTACCTTTTGACTGTTTTGCAATTTGATTGTTATTTATTTGTTCATATTAATTTATATAAGTACTTTATATTACACTTATATCAATTACCAGTTTGTAGCCTCTCTATTCTCTTTTCTCATCATATCTTTGGACAAACAGAACTAAGTTTTAATGTGGCCAAATATATCAATATTTTAATTTAACACTGCACTTTTAAAAATATTTTCCTACCTTAAAGTCTTCATATATTTTTTTCATATTGTCTTTTGAAGTTTTAAATTTTGCCTATAACATTTAGGTGGTTTATCTACAAGGAAATTTTTTAATTACTTTAAAAATTATTTTATTATTTTTTGGTTGATAATTATAGATGTACATGTTTTCAGTGTACATGTGATAGTTTGATATATTCATATAATCAAATCAAGATACTTTGGATACCTAGCACCTTAAATAATTTATTTTTTCTTTGTGCTAGCACATTTTCTGTGTGCTAGAAACATTATTCTATTATAGCTATTTTGAAATGTACATGATGAATGTTACTGCAGGCACTCTACTGATCTATTGAACATCAGGTCTTATTTCATTTGTCTAACTGTCATCTATATTAATTGTGTGAAGTGCTTGTTTGTTTTTTCCCTCAGGATAGACAATTGTCAAAATATTTAAACTCACATTATTTCCCCCAATGATATGCAATATCACTTCCATCATACTCAAGTATCCATGCCCAAGTGTGTCAGGTTATGTAACGTGTATTGTGACCCTCATGCCAATTTGTCTGTCACTGTATCAGTACCACATTGTCTTAGGCATTATAACTATGTAGAAAATGTTGACACCTGGTAAGGAAACTTCCCCTCTTCTACCCCATTCATCTTTACATTTTCATATTAACATAAAGTCATATTTTCATTAAAAATGATTTTAATTGAGATTTAATTTAAGCTATATACCTCATCAAACTGAAAAGCTTTTGCAAAGTAAAAAAATCATCAAGAGAGAGGGAAGACAGTTCACAGACCGGGAAAAAAAATATTTGCTAATTGTATATCTAATAAAGGCCTAACATCCAGCATTTATGAGGAACTTAAATGAGTCAAAAGGAAAAAAACAAACACCCTATTAAAAAATAGGTTAGCCGGGCACGGTGGCTCAGCCTGTAATCCCAGCACTTTGGGAGGCTGAGGTGAGTGGATTGCCTGAGCCCACGGGTTCGAGACCCACCCAGGCAACTTGGTGAGACCTCGTTTCTACAGTAAATCAAAAAAAAAGAAAAAAGAAAAAAGTAGCCGAATGTGTAGCACGCACCTGTAGTTCTTGCTATTTGGAAGGCTGAGGTGGAAGGATCGCCGGAGACCAGCAGGTCGAGGCTGCAGTGGCCGCAAGCATGCCACTGCACTCCAGTCTGGGTGACAGAGTGAGACTCCAACTCAAAAAAAGAAAAGAAAAGAAAAGAAAAGTAGGTAAAAGACATGAACAGGCACTTCTCAAAAGAAGACATACAAATAGCCATCATATCATCAGATACTTGAAAAAATGCTCAGCCTCTCTTGTCATCAGAGGAATGCACATCAAAATCATCCTGGGATATCACCAAACTCCAATAAAAATGCCCACCATTAATAAATCAAAAAACAACAGATGCTACTGAGGATGCAGAGAAAAGGGAACACCCTCACACTGTTGGGGGGTGGGGTGTAAACTATTACAACTTCTATAGAAAACACAGTAGGGTGAGTCTTAAAAGATCTAAAAATTGACCTTCCATATGACCCAGCAATCCCCCTTCTGGGAATATATCAGAGGAACCCAAATCATTCTACAAAAAAAGATACCTGTGCGTGCATGTTTATTGCAGAACTATTCACAATAGCGAAAACATGGAACCAACCATGCTACCCACAGAAATGGACTGGATAAAAGAAATATGAATATAATAAAAGAATATTACACAGTCATAAAGAAGGACAAAATTATGGATTTCACAGCAAACTTGGATGGATTTAGTCTACCATACTCAGTGATCTTTACAGAAACAAATAACAAAATACCACATGTTCTCACTCATAAATGGGTCCTGGATATTTATCACAATACTACAAGAAGAGGATCAGCAGTAGTGGGACACTGCCAAGGAAATAACATCACTAAGGGTACTTGATCCCAAATCAGGGAAAGTGAGGACCAGTGGAAGACCCAAACTTTACCTGTACGTTGACCATTTATGTACCTAATTCTGTCTTGTACCCCACATATTTAAAATAAAATAAAGAGGAAAAAAACTATGTATCTTTCATAGATGAAAACATCTGACATATTGACTTTCTTTTTTTTTTTTGAGTTGGAGTCTCACTCTGTCGCCCAGACTGGAGTGCAATGGCCGGCTGCTCCCGGCCACCGCAGCCTTGACCTGCTGGGCTCCGGCGATCCTTCCGCCTCAGCCTTCCAAGTACCTGGAACTACAGGCGCATGCTACCACGCCTGGCTAGTTTTTGATTTATTGAAGAGATGAGGTCTCGCCCAGTTGCCCAGGCGGGTCTCAAACCCGTGGGCTCAGGGAATTCACTCACCTCAGCCTCCCAAGGTGCGGGATTACAGGCTGAGCCACCGAGCCCCGCTCATATTGACATTTTTAGTGTATGATTATATTTCCTCATTGATACTGTTTATAACTTTTAATAATTATTAATATTTTAAGGGTTTATCTCAATAAGTTCTATTGTTTATTGTAATACTGTAATTGATGTATATTTCTAACTTTTAATTTAAGAATGTTTCCTTTCATTCTGTTTTGTCTCATTTGTGTTTTTCTTTGTATATTCTTAAATTATGAATAAATTTTGAATTTCACCTAATACCTAGTTCATCTATTGAAATAATTTTTATTGTATATACCTTTTATTCTATTTATGTTTTAGTATTAGTAATATCTTGGTAAAATTTTTTAATGCTTTGCTATCTGTATTTTGAAGTGAATATAATTTGACCATTATCTTGGTATATACTGCTTGCTGAGTGTGGTAATCATGAGTACTACTTACGGATACTTATTTTTTTTTCTCTTTTCTGCCCCAACTCTAATTAGGTCTAGCCAATACATTGTGAATGGAAAATTTGTGTGTCACTTCTGAGTTACAATGTTTAGTTACAAGTCTGAGCTGTTCAGAATTGTCATTCGTGGATGCGTGTGTTGCAACCGAGATTGCCAGTTCCTAGTTCACTGAATGACCCCTGAGTAGAGTTCTTTACAATTAGCAAATAGAAAAGAGAAAATAAACATTTTCCCCTAATAAACATATAAAATTTTGGAGCTTCTTCTACCACAGCATACTTGGCCTATCTTCAATAATACAATAAGAGTTAACAGAGGTGCCTCTATGATTTTCATTTCTCAAACTGTCCTCGTCCAGTGTCTGACAAAGTTGCACTATTTTTATATGATTTTTTTTTCAAATCTCTGGACAATTTTTATGATGTGAAAATTATGTATTCTTTTTGAATCTGCTAAAATTATGCCTAAAGTTTTTTTTTTTAATTTGTGGGAAGATGTAACAAATGTTTGTGTTAAAGTCTTTTTCTAACTTTCCTAAGCTCTTTCAAGAAATAATGCTTGTATCCCATATAAAAGAGAGACATAGAGAGGTGATTTTATAATAGCTATAAAAAGAATAGAGAGCTGATACAGTGTCTTGTACTGTTCTCTGACATCACCTAAAAATATTTGCAAGACCTACACAAAATTCTTGGCATCTGTGGAGCCTACTACTTAAGAACAAAATCTTCTAAAAGACTCTCATCTTTAAGCAAATAATAGAAAAATCAGATACACAGGATCAGAAATGGTCATGCTGGCTGGGACCTTGTGTATTCTAGTGGTAATCAGCATGTGCCCAAGCATCAGGATCAGGGGAATTTCCTGAAGTAAATGGTTTTGATGCGCTATACAATTCTAGAATCAGCACAATGATTACAGTAGAAATTCTCCCCATTTTGGTGGGTTCAGTATCAGATACAAATAAAAATTAATTGAAATAAATTAATACATGTAATTTTTGCATTTAATTTCTAATTTCTGCATTGCTAATTGCTGTACTTAATTTTAGATTTTTAATTCAATGGAATTAATATAGTCAAAGTCTTGGGAATTGCTCAACAACTGTGTTCTTGAATAAATACATAAGTCAAATTCTTAGAAGAAAGGCAATCTATCAAGTTTCTCACTACTTGGGTGGCTCTTAGGACATCTTGGTATCAGTATCGACAAGCAAAACTAAGACTTAAGAATTCCATGAATATTCAAAAACAGAAGACCTGAGTTCTCTAGAAGAAACTCTGGTCCTTGTCACTGCTTACAAAGTAGACACTGACTCCTAAGGTGTGCCATTTGGGTTTTCTGGGGCAATTGAAGAGGCCAAATGAGGGAGTCTGCACAGAGTTAACTCCTACTGAGGGAAATCTTGACCAAATGGAGGCAGGGGATAAGAAACATCCCCTCTTAGAATTTGCCTTGGATGGACAGTTGGAGATGAGGAGTTTCATACAGCTTCTCTGAAAATGTCTAGCGAAATTGAAGAATCAAATGTGCTTGTTATGAAGCACATAACTAAAATGGAAACAGAGGTGGAGTGATTTATGTTAAGTCAATTCTCATTTTCATAAAAATCTAGTAAACTCCCTCTATTTTATATTTTCTTACATCCTTATGATCTGCTTTCTCTGTGACTTTCATCTTAGAAAAACACCTCTTGGCAGTGTGCAATGACTTTTTTTGCTTGTTTTGAAATAATCAGTATTGCTATGTTAATATTTTCTATAAGGAAGGGTTTGTGTTGGTTTAGTAAAAATATCATAACAACAATTTAAAATAATCAGTTTGCTTAACTCCCTATCTCATCTTGTTTCTTATTCAGTCTTGTAGAATTTGGCAAAGAAAAAAATGAGAAAATAGTTCTGCTTAGTAGTTTCTTTTTGTTGAAGTTGTAAAGTTAACTCTTGTGAAGCTAATTCTTTTTTAAAACCTATTTGTATGATAGAATATTTGATGACTCCATTCATGAACAGATAGCATCATTTTATTTCCAGAAATGTTTTAAAAATTAATGTACACCTAAATCTAAATTGTAAATCCATGATATTTTGTTGTTTGTTTTCAAATACTTTGCAATATTTGAGATTCATTTTCTACTGTATTTAGTTTCTTACTAATCTAGATATTTTGTAACAGGCTTCCATATGACTTTACATATGGGCTTGACACATTCATAATTACCCTGACTAAATCAACTTTGTCAACCAATTACTCTAAAAACCAAAACATTTACTTATATCAATCCCCTGATCAAAAACTTTTGATGGTTCCATATAAGAGAAAACTTGGAACCAATCGTGCTGCCCATCGAAACTGGACTGGATAAAAAAAAAATGTGGTAAATATACACAATGGAGTATTATGCAGCCATAAAGATGGACAAACACTTGGACTTCGCAGCAACTTGGATGGATTTAGAGTTTATCATACTCAGTGATCTATCAAAGAAACAAAGAACAGAGTATCACATGTTCTAACGCATAAGTGGACCTCAAACAATTATCATAATACTATAAGAAAGGGGTTGGCAGTAGTGGGAAGTTGCTAGGGGAAGGTGTGGGGGGGGGAGGGCATGGGGCACATGTCATCAACTAGGGTACCTGCATAATGAACATTTGTATACCTAACCCTGAATTGTATCCCACATCTTTAAAATAAAAAATTTTCCAAAAAGCTTCAGATAAATTACTCTAAGCAAAAAAAATTTAAAAAGAAAGAAAACTTTTCTATAAGTCAGAGTAGACTCTCAGTGTCCAAGACCACCTAATATCAGGCTCCAACAATTTTCCCAATTCATCAAACTGCATTAGACAAATCCTTTTGTCATACTGTTCTTTAAAAAATAGATATTTCAAATAAAAAAATTACACTTTCAAATATAGTGAACTGAAGTTCTCTTATTTTTTTTGTAGTATACAGTTTTCTTTACTAAATCCAAAAGTACTCCATTAGATTCTCTTTTTAATTCTACATGTACCAATATGTTTTTTAAACAATTTAAACTTAAAGGGATCTTCACAATGTTATAATTATAAGTAACTATTAAATAAATTATTTAATTGCCATACAACAGAGCCAATAGAAAATGAGATTTTGGAAAAATGTTAAATGACCAGAAAAGACAGACAAAATGTATTGATAGCTAAAGGGAGCAGGTTATCAATTAGCATCTACTGCAAAAATTATTATTTGCCTTAAAATATTCACAAAAGTATTTGTTTATTATTTATTTATTTATTTATTTATTTATTTATTTATTTATATATATATATATATATATTTTTTTTTTTTGAGTTGGAGTCTCGCTCTGTCGCCCAGACTGGAGTGCAGTGGCCGCTCCCAGCCACTGCAGCCTCGACCTGCTGGGCTCCGGCGATCCTTCCGCCTCAGTAGCCTCCCGAGTAGCCGGAATTACAGGCATGCACTACCATGCCCGGCTGATTTTTTGATTTACTGTAGAGATGAGGTCTTGCCAAGTTGCCCAGGTGGGTCTCGAACCCGCGGGCTCAGGCAATCCACTCACCTCAGCCTACCAAGGCGTGGGATTACAGGCTGAGCCACCAAGCCCGGCTTATATTTCTTATGTAATGAAAAAATGTGTTAATGGTAACCTCCCTAAGAGAAAATAATTTTTATAGCAAGTC